>JAUMJM010000362.1:0-24208 GCA_033558235.1 Neomorphus geoffroyi
CCCCCCCGCGCACCTCGAGGACGAGGCAGGTGGAGGCGGTGACGAGGACGGGGAGGACGTAGAAAGGGTCGGGGGACGCGAGGTCGGGGAACCACGCGACGCCCCCCACCCGCAGCCCTGGCACCGGCACCGCCGCCATCGCCCGCAGCGCCAGGAAGAACGACAGGAACAGGGGGGTCTGAGGGATACAACCCCCCCGAAACGTCACCGCGGGGAGGAAAGGGTTAAAAGGGGGGGGGGACACACACACAACACCTCACCCCCCCCCCTCCCCTCCCACCACACCTGTGACCTCACCTGGACCAGGGGCACCAAGAACCCACGCAGGGGGTTCACGTCGTGGCGCTTCTGGTAGGCGGCCAGGTCGGAGTAAGCGCGGGCGACTGCGGTAGGGAAGGGGTTAACAGGGTCTGCGTCGACCCCCCCCCCCCCTGCCCCACAAGTGCCCCCTGTGCCCCCTAAGTTCGAGTAAGCAAAGGCGGTTGCGGTAGGGAAGGGGTTAATGGGGTCCGGGCTGACACACACCCCCCCCCCCCCCCCCCCACACCCCCCCCCCCCCGTGCCCCCCCAGCTGCCCCAGTGCCCCCCAGTCCCCTCCCAGTGCTCCCAGCCCCCTCCAGTCCACCCCAGCCCCCTCCCAGTGCTCCCCAGCCCCCTCCCAGTGCCCCCCCAGTCCCCTCCCAGTGCTCCCCAGTCCCCTCCCAGTGTTCCCCAGTCCCCTCCCAGTGCTCCCCAGCCCCCTCCAGTGCTCCCCAGTCCCCTCCCAGTGCTCCCAGCCCCCCTCCCAGTCCACCCCAGCCCCCCTCCCAGTGCTCCCCAGCCCCCTCCCAGTGCCCCCCAGTCCCCTCCCAGTGTTCCCCAGTCCCCTCCCAGTCCATCCCAGTCCCCTCCCAGTGTCCCCCAATCCCCTCCAGTCCCCTCCCAGTGTTCCCCAGTCCCCTCCAGTCCCCTCCCAGTCCCCTCCCAGTGTCCCCCAGTCCCCTCCAGTCCCCTCCCAGTGCCCCCAGCCCCCTCCCAGTGCTCCCAGCCCCCTCGTCCCCCTCCCAGTGCCCCCCCACCTCCTCCCAGTCCCCTCCAGTCCCCTCCCAGTGCCCTCCCAGTGCCCCCCAGCCCCCTCCAGTCCCCTCCCAGTGTCCCCCAGTCCCCTCCAGTCCCCTCCCAGTGTCCCCCAGTCCCCTCCAGTCCCCTCCAGTGCCCCCAGCCCCCTCCCAGTCCACCCAGTCCCCTCCCAGTCCATCCCAGCCCCCTCCCAGTCCATCCCAGTCCCCTCCCAGTGCCCCCAGTGCCCCCCTCACCCTGGAACTGGTCGCTGCCCCTGCGGGCCTCGGCCAGGCGCTGTGACAGGGCCTGGATGTGGGGCAGGTGGGCGGAGAGGCGGGCGGCCTCGCGCTGCCCCCGAATCAGGAGGGGCAGCAGGGCCACCCGGGCACCCAGCGTCCCTGCGGGGGGGGTGAGACCTATAGAGAGGCCTCCAGAGCCATAGGGGCCCACTGGGACCATAGGGTGCCCATAGGGACCCACAGAGCCCATAGGGACCCACAGAACCCATAGAACCCATAGGGACCCACAGAGCCCATAGAGACCCATAGAACCCATAGGGACCATAGAGTGACCATAAGGACCTATAGAACCCCATAGGGACCCACAGTGACCCATACAGCCCATAAGGACCCATAAAGACCCACAGAGGTCCATAGATGCCCATAAAGCCCATGGGGACGATAGGGGCCCACAGTGACCCACAGGGACCCATAGAGCCCATAGGGATCCTCAGAGCCCCATAGGGACCCACAGAGACCCATAGAGCCCATAGGGACCATAGGGCGCCCATAAGAAGCTATAGAATTCCATAGGGACCCATAGTGACCCAGAGAGACCCAAACAGCCCATATAGACCCTAAAGACCCATAGCGACCCATAAAGACACACAGAGTCCATAGGGACCCACAGAGCCCGCAGTGACCCATAGGAGCCCATATGGACCCTCAGAGCCCCATAGGGACCCACAGGGACCCATAAAGCCCATAGGGCCCCATAGAACCCCATAGAGCCCATAGGGGACCCCATAGCAACCCATAGAGCCCACAGGGACCTATAGAGACCCATAGAACCCCATAGGGACCCACAGAAACCCACAGAGACCCATAGGCACCCATAGACACCCCTAGGGACCCCCAGCCTCCCCCCCCAGCCCCCTATAGCGCCCCCTATAGCGCTCACCCACGGCGATGGCCCCCCACCAGGGCAGCCCCACGTGGAGGTGCAGGAACTGCAGGAAGTGCTGGATGAGCCCCACGGGGTGAAAGCCCCCAGACCCAACTCCTCCAGCCCCACGGCGAGGGGGGTCCTGACCCACAGAGAGGGGGTCCTGATCCACGGCGGGGGGGGCCTGACCCACAGAGGGGGGGTCCTGACCCACGGCGGGGGGGGGCCTGACCCATGGAGAGGGGGTCCTGACCCACGGCGGGGGGAGCCTGACCCACGGCGGGGGGGGGTTGCTCTGTCGATGAGGGGTTCTGCCCCATAGATGGGGGGTTCTGCCCCATAAGTGAGGGGTTCTGCCCCATAAGTGGGGGGTCGTGCCCCATGGCGGCAGCAAGGATGGGGGGGGGCTGCCTGGAAAGAGAAGAAATGGAAGGGTTCTAAGGGGGGGGGGGTGGCGGCTGCCTCATAGCTGCCCCCCCCAAACTGCCCCCCAATCCCCCCAACCCACCCCCCAACCCCCCCAAAACTGCCCCATCCACCCCAAATCTCACCTCCAGCCCCCCTAAACTGCCCCCCAGCCCCCCCCAAACCACCCCCAGCCCTCCCAAACTGCCCCATGCACCCCAAATCTCACCCCCAGCCCCCCCCAAACTGCCCCCAGCCCCTCCACTGCCCCCCAACCCCCCAAAACTGCCCCATCCACCCCAAATCTCACCCCCAGCCCCCCCAAACCACCCCCCAGCCCCTCCTCTACCCCTCAACTGCCCCAGCCCCCCAAAACTACCCCATACACCCCAAATCTCACCCCCAGCCCCCCCAAACCACCCCCCACCCCTCCTCTACCCCTCAACTGCCCCCCAAACCCCCCCAAAACTACCCATACACCCCAAATCTCACCCCCAGCCCCCCCAAAACTGCCCCATGCACCCCAAATCTCACCCCCCAGCCCCCCCCAAACTGCCCCCAGCCCCTCCTCCGCCCCCCAGCCCCCCCAAAACTGCGCCCCCCCCATTCTGCCCCATAACCGCGCCCCCGCCCCCCCCCCCCCCTCACCTGGGCGCTGGAGGTGCCCAGGCCTCGGGGCGCGGGGCCGAGCGCCAGGTGGGGTCTCCGGGCCCAGAGGGGCCCCCGCAGGGCCTGGGGGAGGGGACGTGTGACGTCACAGTGACGTCATAGCGACGTCATCGCCCACTTCCAGGCCCGACGGGGGGAAGACGGGTGGGAAGACAAGGGGGGGGGGGGGGGGAGGGAAATGACTCCCCCCCAGCCCCCCCCCCGAACCCCAGCGAGGGTAAAAAGCGGCTGTGACGTCATTATAACGCCGTGACGTCACGTCCCCGCCCCACTCTGAATCGCTCCCGGGCCTCACCTGAGCCCGCAAGGCCCGGAGAAGCGGGCGGAGCCGCGGGGCCGCCACCGCCGCCGCCATCATGGTGGCCTGAGGGGGGAAAGGAGGAGGCGGAAGTGGCGCGAGGCACGTGACCAGAAGTGGCGGGGGAAGAGGGGGCGCCTCGGCGACGGCGCACGCGCAGTGGGAGAGACGCGCACCCTGGCCGTCATTTTGGGTGAGGGCAGCCCAATAGAGGGCGCGGGCGCCCCGTAGGGCGCATGCGCATCGATGACTGCTCGCCCCCGTGCCGCCATGTTGAACGATGGCAGCCCGGTAGGGGGCGTGGCTATGCGCAGGGACGCATGCGCAGTGAAAGCGGCGCGCGCCCGCGACACCATTTTGCGTAGGGGAAGCCCAATAGGAGGCGTGGTCACCCCAAGAGACGCATGCGCACTATGGCTCCGCGCCCCCGCGCCGCCATTTTGCGTGAGGGCAGTGACGCCCTTTTGGGCGGGAAAGCCCATCCTCTCCTTCCCGCCCGCCGCCATTTTGGAGGCGCCGCCGTTCGCCGCCATCGCGTCCTTCTCCTCCTCCTTCTCTTCCTCCTCCTCCCTCCTCCTCCTCTCTGTGCCCCGGCCCCTCGAGGTAGGCCGGGGCCCCCCCGATCCCCCACCCCGGGCCCCTCGGAAACCCCGCGGTGGCGCCGCTCTCCTTAGTACGGGGCGGGGGGGGGGGGGGGGGGAAGCCTGTCCCGTCAGGAATTCCCGCCTTTCCGGGCAGAAAGCGCCCCCGTCAGGGACTTTGGGGGGGGACCGGGGGGGGCCTTCCTGACTGAAATCCCCCCCCTTTTCCTGACAGGAACCCCCTTTCCTGACTGAAATCCTTCTTTTCTGATACAAATTCTCTGTTTCCACAGGAATTCCTTTTTTTTTCTGACAGAAATTCGCTGTTTTCTGACAAATTCTCCGTTTCCTGACAGAAATTCTGGATTTTCTGACAAATTTTTCACTTTCTGACAGGAATTTTTCTTTTTTTGCGAGAAATTCCTGTTTTCTGACACAAACTCTGTGTTTTCCTGACAGGAATTCTTCCTTTTTTGACACAAATTCTTTTTTTTTTCTGATAAATTCCTGCTTTTCTGACGAATCCTTGGGATTCTGAAGAAAAAAACTCTCTTTTTCTGACAGAAATTTGTCTGTTTTCACACAGAAATTTCCTTTTTTTTCCTGGCAGAAATCCCTTTTCCAACGGGAATTCCCTTTTCCTGACAAAAATCTTTCCTTTCCTGACAAAAAATCTTACTTTTTGCCACCGAAATCACCCCTTTCCTCTCAGAAATCTCTTCTTTCCTGACAACTCTTCCTTTTTGACAGAAATTCCCTTTTTTTTCTGACAAATCTCTTTTTCTCGGACAAAAATTCTGGTTTTGGGGTCACAAATCTCCCTTTGGTGACAGGAATTTCCCTTTTCCTGGTAAAAAGCCCCCATTTTCTGACAGAAATCCCCAGTTTTCCAACAGCACCCCTGGATTTTATGGCACAAAGACCTCGTTTTCTGTCAGAGATTTCTCATTTTATGGCAGAAAACCTGATTTTATGGTGGGAAAACCTCGTTTTATGGCAGAAATGCCTAATTTTTTGACAAAAATCTTCATTTTTGGACAGAAACCCCTGATTTCGTGACAAAAATTCTGATTTTTTTTACAAAATTCCTGATTTTATGACAAAAATCCCCATTTTTTTTACAAAATTCCTGATTTTACGACAAAAATCCCCTTTTTTTTGACAGAAATTCTGGTTTTGTGACAAAAATCCCTATTTTTTTTACAAAATTCCTGATTTTGTGACAAAAATCCCCATTTTTTGACAGAAATTCCTGATTTTGTGACAAAAAATCCCCATTTTTTGACAGAAATTCCTGATTTTGTGACAAAAATCCCCATTTTTTTGACAGAAATTCCTTATTTTGTGACAAAAATCCCCATTTTTTTGACAGAAATTCCTGATTTTGTGACAAAAAATCCCCATTTTTTGACAGAAATTCCTGATTTTGTGACAAAAAAAATCCCATTTTTTGACAGAAATTCCTGATTTTGTGACAAAAATCCCCATTTTGGGGCAGAAATCCCTGATTTTATCGTTCCCCCCCCCCTCGCAGGTGATGACGGAAGAGGCCGAGCCCCGCGTCCCTCTGCCGGCTGACGAGGGGCCCAGGGGGCACCCCCAGACCCAGGGGGGCCCCCAGCAGCCTGACCCCCTCCGAAGGGGCCCCCCAAGACCCTGAGGGCCCCCCCAATACCAGGGGGGGCCCCCAAGACCCTGAGGAGTCCTCCAAGGGGGCCCCCCCCAACCCTGAGGAGCCCCCCAACATCTTGGGGTCCTGCAAGGGGGCCCCCCAAGACCCTCAGGGCCCCCCCAACATCTTGGGGTCCTCCAAGGGGGCTCCCCCCAACCCTGAGGGCCCCCCCAAGACCATGGCGTTCTCCAAGGGGGCTCCCCAAGACCCCGAGGGGCCCCCCAACATCTTGGAGTCCTCCAGGGGTGCCCCCCAAGATCCTGAGAAGTCCTCCAAGGGGGCTTCCCAAGACCCTGAGGAGCCCCCCAACATCTTGGGGTCCTCCAAGGGGGCCCCCCAAGACCCTCAGGCCCCCCCCAACATCTTGGGGTCCTCCAGGGGGGCCCCCCAAGATCCTGAGAAGTCCTCCAAGGGGGCTTCCCAAGACCCTGAGGAGCCCCCCAACATCTTGGGGTCCTCCAAGGGGGCCCCCCAAGACCCTCAGGCCCCCCCCAACATCTTGGGGTCCTCCAGGGGGGCCCCCCAAGATCCTGAGAAGTCCTCCAAGGGGGCCACCCAAGACCCTGAGGGGTCCCCCAAGACCATGGGGTCCTCCAAGGGGGCTCCCCAAGACCTTGAGGAGCCCCCCAACATCTTGGGGTCCTCCAAGGGGGCCCCCCAAGACCCCTCGCCCCCCCCCCATTTTGGAGCTGGGGGCACTGCGGGCGTCGCTGGAGGCCGCGCTGCGTCGGGAGCCGGGGGGAGCCGACGCCACCGGAGCTGTGGCCGCTTTTGGGGGTCCCCCTGCCCCCCCAGGCCAAGTGTCGGCACCTGGATGGGGCCCGGCTGCTGCGGGACAACCTCAGCCTGGTAAGGGGGGGGGGACACACCCCCAAAATTGGGGCGGGGGGACCCCAAAATTGGGGGGGGGGGGGGGGCAAAAATGGGGAGACGGGACCCAAAATTGGGTGGGGGACCCCAAAACTGGGGAGGGGGAGCAAAAATGGGGAGATGGGACCCAAAATTGGGTGGGGGGACCCCAAAACTGGGGAGGGGGGGGGGCCCAAAATTGGGGAGAAGGGACCCAAAATCGGGGGCGGGGGGGGCAAAAATTGGGTGGGGGACCCCAAAATTGCGGAGGGGGGACTTAAAATTGGGGGGGGGGCAAAAATGGGGAGAGTGGACCCAAAATTGGGGAGGGGGGGACTCAAAATTGGAGGGGACCCCCCTAAATTTGGGAGGGGGACCCCAAGATTTGGGGTGTGGGGGGGGAGCGGGGGCAACGTGGGGGGGGGTCGAGGGTGTTGGGGGACCCCCTGACCCCCCTCTTTTTGCCCCCCCCTAGGATTCGGGGGGGTCCCTGCAGGGTCTGGGGGGGCTGCGGACGGCGCTGAGCATCCTGGAGAAATACGGGCGGAACCTGCTCCAACCGCGGCCCCCCCGGCACTGGCGCGGGGTGCGCTACGGGAACCCCGTCTTCCGCAGCACCGTCGGTGCCATCCAGGTACCCCCAAACCCCCCCCGCGCCCCCAAAACGGCCCCCGCGCCCCCAAAACGGCCCCAAACCCCACCCTTCTGCGCCCAAAAACGGCCCCCTCTGCCCCCAAACCCGTCCCCCTGCACCCCAAAAATGCCCCCCTGTGCCCCCAAACTGCCCCTTGCACCCCAAAAATGCCCCCCTGTGCCCCAAAGTGACCCCCTGTGCCCCCAAAACTGCCCCTTGCACCCCAAAAATGCCCCCCTGTGCCCCAAAGTGACCCCCTGTGCCCCCAAACTGCCCCTTGCACCCCAAAAATGCCCCCCTGTGCCCCAAAGTGACCCCCTGTGCCCCCAAAACTGCCCCTTGCACCCCAAAAATGCCCCCCTGTGCCCCAAAGTGACCCCCTGTGCCCCCAAACTGCCCCTTGCACCCCAAAAATGCCCCCCTGTGCCCCAAAGTGACCCCCTGTGCCCCCAAACTGCCCCTTGCACCCCAAAAATGCCCCCCTGTGCCCCAAAGTGACCCCCTGTGCCCCCAAACTGCCCCTTGCACCCCAAAAATGCCCCCCTGTGCCCCAAAGTGACCCCCTGTGCCCCCAAAACTGCCCCTTGCACCCCAAAAATGCCCCCCTGTGCCCCAAAGTGACCCCCTGTGCCCCAAAACTGCTCCCTTGCACCCCAAAAATGCCCCCCTGTGCCCCAAAGTGACCCCCTGTGCCCCCAAAACTGCCCCTTGCACCCCAAAAATGCCCCCCTGTGCCCCAAAGTGACCCCCTGTGCCCCCAAAACTGCCCCTTGCACCCCAAAAATGCCCCCATTAACCCCTTCCTCCCCGCGTTCAGGGGGGCCGGGCGGTGCTGCGGCTTTTGGGGTACACGGAGGAGACGGGGGAGGGGCTGAGCTTCCCCCCGGGGGTGGGGGCGCCCGATGGCCCCCGCGTCGCCGCCGTCACCGCCGACGTCCTGGTGCTGCGCGCCGAGATCGACCTCCTGCTGGCTGTGAGCGCACTGGGGGGCACTGGGAGGGACTGGGAGGAACTGGGGGGGACTGGGAGGGTGATTGGGGGGCACTGGGAGGCACTGGGAGGGTGATTGGGAGGCACTGGGAGTTACTGGGGAGCACTGGGAGGGACTTGGGGGGTGACTTGGGGCACTGGGAGGGTGATTGGGGAGCACTGGGAGTTACTGGGGAGCACTGGGAGAGACTTGGGGGGTGACTTGGGGCACTGGGAGGGTGATCGGGGGGCAGTGGGAGGGACTGGGAGGCACTGGGAGGGACTGGGAGGGTGATTGGGAGGCACTGGGAGTTACTGGGGAGCACTGGGAGGGACTTGGGGGGTGACTTGGGGCACTGGGAGGGTGATTGGGGAGCACTGGGAGTTACTGGGGAGCACTGGGTGGGACTGGGAGGGTGATTGGGAGGCACTGGGAGTTACTGGGGGGCACTGAGAGGGGACTGGGAGTTACTGGGGGGCACTGGGAGGGACTGGGAGGCACTGGGAGGGTGATTGGGGGGCACTGGGAGTTACTGGGGGGCACTGGGAGGTACTGGGAGGCACTGGGAAGCTCTAACCATGTTCCCCCCCCCCCCAGAACCAGCACCCGAACCCCCAGTTCTTCACCGACCTTTTGGAGAGGGGAGCTGAGGTGAGGGAACTGGGAGCACTGGGATGGACTGGGAGGGCACTGGGATGGACTGGGAGGGGACTGGAAGGCACTGGGATGGACTGGGATGGACTGGGAGGGCACTGGGATGGACTGGGAGGCACTGGGAGGAGTGAAGGCGCAGCACTGGTCTGTACTGGGGTGCCTGGAGCCGTACTGGGGGGGGGTTACTGGTTTGTACTGGTTTATACTGGTGTAAACTGGGGGCATCTCCCCCTCCCCACAGGAGCTGCTGGTGCTGGACGCCTCCCCCATCCTGGGGGGGGGCAGTGAGCCAGGTGGGGGCGGGGCTAAGGGAGGGGGGAGGGGCTAAGGGAGAGGGGCGGGGCTAAGGGAGGGGGGCGGGGCGGGGCTTTCTCTATGGGGCAGGGGGGGATTGTGGGGCGGGGGGGATCTGTGGGGTGGGGGGGGATCTGTGGGGCGGGGGGGATCTGTGGGGCTGGGGGGGATCTGTGGGGCAAGGGGGGATCTGTGGGGCTGGGGGGGATCTGTGGGGTGGGGGGAATCTGTGGGGCAGGGGGGGGATCTATGGGGCAGGGAGGGTTCTCTATGGCCCTGCTAAACTATTCCTCTGCCCCACAGGTTCCGCCCCACAGTGCTTGTCCAGCCCCACACGTGGGGACCCCAGGTACCCCATAGCCACCCCCCCCGTCCCTCACTGCCCCACAGCGCCCCACGCTGCCCCATAGCCCCCCCAATAACCCACACCCCCCCCCCGAACCCCCTTTTCTCTCCCCCTTTCCCCAGCTCGCTGCCCCCCAAGTGGCCATACAGGACCTGCCAACCCCCCCCCGCTGTGGGGCAGCCCCCCCCAGCTATGGGGCAGCCCCCCCCGGCTATGGGGCAGCCCCCCAGCGGCAGCAGCGGGGGGGGTGGCTGGGCCTGCGCCTCCTGCACCTTCCTGAACCCCGGCCCCAGCGTCCTGTGCGGGGTCTGCGAGCGCCCCCGCCTGGCACGGAGACCCCCGCCTGCCCCACAGGTCAGCAAGGGGGCACGGGGTGGGGGGGGGCGCTCCTGGGGACTTGGGGGGCACGGGGGAGGGGGGGGGACTAAAGTGGGAGGGAAGCAAAGTACAGGGAGGGAGGGAGGTGGGGGAAGGGAGAGGAGGGGGACCCGAGGCACTTGGGGGGCAGGAAAAGGGGGGGCACCAAGGAGTCAGAGTGGGGGGGGGAACCAAAGTGAGGGGGAACCAAAGTGCGGGGGAGGAGGGGGGGAAGGGAGAGGAGGAGGCACCGAAGCCCCTTGGGGGGTGGGGGGAACCAAAGTGAGGGGGAACCAAAGTGCGGGGGGGGGGGGGGAAGGATGAGGAGAGGGCACCAAGGAGTTGGCGGGGGAACCAAAGTGGGGGGGAACCAAAGTGCGGGGGGGGGGGGAAGGGAGAGGAGGGGGCACCGAAGCCCCTTGGGGGTGGGGGGAACCAAAGTGGGGGGGAACCAAAGTGCAGGGGTGGGGGGGGGGGGGTGGGGGAAGGGGTACCGAAGCCCCTGGGGGGGGGGCATAAAATGAGGTTGCACCGAGGGGAATTGAGGTGGGGGGAGGGGCTGAAAGGGGAGGGGGCGTGGCCTGTGGGGGTGGGAGGAGCCTGAGGGGTCCCCAATGTCTCTCTGTTCCCCCCCCCCCCCCCCCCCGCAGGCCGTGGAGGAGGCCACGCCCCCTCCTCTGCCCGCCGGGCCACGCCCTGACCACGCCCTGGCAAGTCCCGCCCCCAGCCCCGCCCCTAACCCCGCCCAGGAGGCCGAGAGGAGGCGGCAGCAGCGCCTGCGGGACGGGGGGAGGCGCCTCGTCGCCATCGTCAGGGTGAGGGGGGGCCCCGTGGGGGTCCCTATGGGGATGGGGGGGCCCTATGGGGGTCGCTATGGGGATGGGGGGGATCCTTATAGGATGGGGGGGTCCCTATGGGGGTCGCTATGGGGATGGGGGGGCCCTATGGGGGTCGCTATGGGGATGGGGGGGGTTCTTATGGGATGGGGGGGTCCCTATGGGGGTCCCTATGGGGATGGGGGGGCCCTATGGGGGTCCCTATGGGGATGGGGGGGGTTCTTATGGGATGGGGGGGTCCCTATGGGGGTCCCTATGGGGATGGGGGGGGCCCTATGGGGGTCGCTATGGGGATGGGGGGGATCCTTATAGGATGGGGGGGTCCCTATGGGGGTCCCTATGGGGATGGGGGGGCCCTATGGGGGTCCCTATGGGGATGGGGGGGGTTCTTATGGGATGGGGGGGTCCCGATGGGGGTCCCTATGGGGATGGGGGGGCCCTATGGGGGTCGCTATGAGGATGGGGGGGTCCCTATGGGGTCCCTTGTGGGGCTGAGGGGTCCCTATGAGGCTGAGGAGTCACTATGGGGGTCCCTGTGGGGCTGGGGAGCCCTATGTGGGTTGCTATGGGGATGGGGGGGTCCCTGTGGGGGTCGCTATGGGGATGGGGAGGGTTCTTATAGGATGGGGGGGTCCCTATGGGGTCCCTTGTGGGGCTGAGGGATCCCTATGGGGCTGAGGAGTCGCTATGGGGGTCCCTGTGGGGCTGGGGAGCCTTATGGGGGTCGCTATGGGGATGGGGGGGTCCCTATGGGGGTCGCTATGGGACTGGGGGGGTCCCTGTGGGGGTCGCTATGGGGATGGGGGGGGTCCTTATAGGATGGGGGGGTCCCTATGGGGTCCCTTGTGGGGCTGAGGGGTCCCTATGGGGATCAGGGGTCCCTATGGGGGTCGCTATGGGGATGGGGGGGGCCCTATGGGGGTCGCTATGGGACTGGGGGGTCCCTATGGAGGTTTCTATGGGGTTGGGGGGGCCCTATAGGGGTCCCTATGGGGATGAGGAGTCGCTATGGGGGTCCCTATGGGGCTGGGGGGCCCTATGGGGGTCGCTCTGGGACTGGGGGGGTCACTATGGGGGTCCCTATGGGGTTGGGGGGTCCCTATGGGGGTCTCTATGGGGGTTGCTATGGGACTGGGGGGGTCACTATGGGGGCCTCTATGGCGTTGGGGGGTCCCTATGGGGGTCCCTATGGGGCTGGGGGGCCCTATGGGGGTCGCTATGGGACTGGGGGGGTCACTATGGGGGTCCCTATGGGGTTGGGGGGTCCCTATGGGGGTCCCTATGGGGCAGGGGGGCCCTATGGGGGTCGCTATGGGACTGGGGGGGTCACTATGGGGGTCCCTATGGGGTTGGGGGGTCCCTATGGGGCAGGGGGGGCCCTATGGGGGTGTCTATGGGTCAGGAGGTGCCTATGGGGTCCCTACGGGGTTGCTATGGGGTTGGGGGGGTCCCCATGGGGTCCCTACGGGGTCCCTACGGGTCGGGCCCCCCCCCTGACCCCCCGTGCCCCCCCCCAGGCTGCGGAGGCGCAGGGGGTCCCGGCCGAGGCCGTGTGGGCGCGGGCGCTGGCGCTGGGGGGGGCGGCGGCGGGCGCCGTGGGGCGGGCGCGGGCGGCGCTGGGGGGGGCGCTGGGGGCCCTGGCGGGGGGCACCGAGGGCACCCTGGGCCCCCTGTCCCTGCGCGAGGCCGCCAAGGCCTGGAGCCGCGCCCACGGCCACCCCCAGCGCGCCAAACTGGTCTTACTGGGAACCAGGAGGAGGCAGGTGAGGCACGGGGGGGGCACTGGGAGGGACTGGGAGGAGATTAGGAGGGACTGGGAGGGACTGGGAGGGGGAATGGGGGCACTGGGAGGGGACTGGAGGGGCACTGGGGGGCACTAGGATGAACTGGGAGAGGACTGGGAGGGGGAATGGAGGCACTGGGAGGGACTGGGGGGGCACGGAGGGGGAATGGGGGCACTGGGAGGGAACTGGAAGGGACTGGGAGGGGGAATGGGGGCACTGGGAGGGACTGGGGGCGCACTGGGAGGGACTGGGAGGGACTGGGAGGGGGAATGGAGGCACTGGGAGGGACGGGGGGCACTGAGAGGGACTGGGAGGGGGAATGGGGGCACTGGGAGGGAACTGGAAGGGACTGGGAGGGGGAATGGGGGCACTGGGAGGGACTGGGAGGGGAATGGGGACACTGGGAGGGGACTGGAGGGGCACTGGGATGAACTGAGAGAGGACTGGGAGGGGGAATGGGGGCACTGGGAGGGACTGGGGGCGCACTGGGAGGGACTGGGAGGGACTGGGAGGGGGAATGGAGGCACTGGGAGGGACTGGGGGGGCACTGAGAGGGACTGGGAGGGGAATGGGGGCACTGGGAGGGACTGGGGGGGCACTGGGAGGGACTGGGAGGGCACTGGGAGGGACTGGGAGAGGACTGGGAGGGGGAATGGGGGCACTGGGAGGGATTGGGGGGGCACTGGGAGGGACTGGGAGGCACTGGGGGAAACTGTGGTCTTTGCTGGGGTGGCTGGGTTTCGTACTGGTCTGTACTGGATTATACTGGTTTATACTGGTTCTAACTGGTTTGTAGTGGTTTATAGTGGTTTATACTGGTCTGTACTGGTGTTGCTGGGGCTCAGGCAGGGGGAGTGGCGATGGCTGGACTGGTTCGTGCTGGGCTCGCTGGGTTCGTACTGGTCTGTGCTGGTTTTGAGGGATCTGTACTGCTTTGTACTGGTTTATACCGGTCCGTACTGGTTCTAACTGGTCTGTACTGGGGTGCCCTGCTGCAGCTGCGCGCGCTGGCGACGCTGGGCTTCGCGGAGCGGGCGGGAGGCGGCGTCCGCGCTCTACCAGAACGGGGGGGACGTGTGGGCAGCGGCCGCCGACCTGCAGAGACGGCGCCTGCGGGCACTGACGGGGCGGCACTGGGAGCCCGAGGCGCCCTGGGACTTCGAGGGCACCGACCCGCAGGTACTGGGGGCACTGGGAGGCACTGGGAGGGGACTGGGATGGACTGGAAGGGACTGGGGGGCACTGGGAGGCACTGGGAGGGGACTGGGGGGCACTGGGAGGCACTGGGAGGGCACTGGGAGGGGGAATGCGGGCACTGACGGGGCGGCACTGGGAGCCCGAGGCGCCCTGGGACTTCGAGGGCACCGACCCGCAGGTACTGGGGGCACTGGGAGGCACTGGGAGGCACTGGGAGGGGACTGGGATGGACTGGAAGGGACTGGGGGGCACTGGGAGGGGACTGGGGGGCACTGGGAGGGACTGGGAGGGCACTGGGAGTTTCTCCCTAGGCAGCGTCACAGCGGGCACCGTGCCAGTCTCTCCCTGGCATCACCAGTCTCTAACTGGTCTCTAACTGGTGCTACTGGTCCCTTACTGGTCTCTAACTGGTGCCCCTGGTCCCTAACTGGTTTCTCCCCACGTGGTGTCGCAGCGGGCACCGGCAGCGGGCACCGTGCCAGTCTCTGCCTGGTATCACCGGCCTCTAACTGGTCTCTAACTGGTTGTTACTGGTTTTTAACTGGTCTCTACCTGGTGCTACTGGTCCCTTACTGGTCTCTAACTGGTGCCCCTGGTCCCTAACTGGTTTCTCCCCACGTGGTGTCGCAGCGGGCACCGGCAGCGGGCACCGTGCCAGTCTCTGCCTGGCATCACCGGCCTCTAACTGGTCTCTAACCGCTGTTACTGGTTCCTAACTGGTTTTATTGGTCCCTAACTGGTCTCTAACTGGTGTTGTCTCGGCAGGCGCTGGCACGGCGGGCCCTGGCGACGGGCGCGGCGGGCAGCTGGGGGCGGGCGCTGCTGGTGGCATCGCTGGGCCGCGAGCTGGGCCTGGGCCGGGCGGCGCCGCCCGCGGGGCTGCGGGAGCTGCTCGACGCCGTCAGCGCCTGCCCCGACCGCGGTGCCCTGCGGCGCCAGCTGCGCCCGCTCTGCGCCGTCTGCGGGGGTGCCCAGCCCCGGCACCGGGTACGGGGCACGGGGGGAACTGGGGGGAACTGGGAGAGGGGGGACTGGGGGGTAAAATGGGCACTGGGGGCACTGGGTGGCACAGGAGCAGCAGGAGTGCCCAGCCCTGGCACTGGGGGCACTGGGTGGCACGGGGGCACTGGGGACATGGGAGTGCCCAGCCCCGGCACCGGGTACGGGGGGAACTGGGGGAACTGGGAGAGGGGGGGGGTTGGGGGGTAAGGTGGGCACTGGGAGAGGAGGGTAAACGGGCACTGGGTGGCACTGGGGGCACTGGGGGACATGGGAGTGCCCAGCCCTGGCACCGGGTACGGGGGGAACTGGGGGAACTGGGGGGAACTGGGAGAGGGGGGACTGGGGGGTAAGATGGGCACTGGAGGCACTGGGGGACATGGGAGTGCCCAGCCCTGGCACTGGTACGGGGCACGGGGGGAACTGGGTGGCACTGGGGGCACTGGGGGGCATGAGAGTGCCCAGCCCCGGCACCGGGTACGGGGCACGGGGGGAACTGGGGGGCACTGGGGGGAGCTGGGAGAGGGGGGTTGGGGGGTAAGATGGGCACTGGGGGCACTGGGTATGGGGCACAGGGGGAACTGGGTGGCACCGGGGCAACTGGGGGAACTGGGAGAGTGGGGGTTGGGGGGTAAGATGGGCACTGGGGGCACTGGGTGGCACAGGAGAACCCAGCCCTGGCACTGGGGGCACTGGAGGGCATGGGAGCAGTGGGGGTGCCCAGCCCTGGCACTGGGAGCACTGGGGGGCACAGGAGCAGCAGGAGTGCCCAGCCCTGGCACTGGGTACGGGGCACAGGGGGCAACTGGGGGGCACTGGGAGAGGGGGGGAAAGGGAGGATTTGTGGGGTTAAAGGGGGTGCCCACCCGTGCCAACCTCGTCGTGTGTGTCCCCCCCCCCCCCTTTCTGTGCCCTCCCTGCAGATGCTGGGCCTGGCGTGGTGCCAGTGCCCGCTGTGCCCCGACTGCTTCCGCCTGCACTTCAGCATCGGCGTGCGGGAGCGCGGCGTGCGCGACCTCGTGTGCCCGGCGTGTGCCCGCCCCGACCTCGCCCAGGCCGACGATGCCCAGCGCCTCGCCTACTTCTCCACCCTCGATGTGCAGGTGCCCCCCCCCCCCCCCCCACGGCCTGGCACGGGGGCTCTGTGCCCCCTCTGTGCCCTCTTCGTGCCCCCTTTGTGCCCTCTCTGTGCCCCCCTGTGCCCTCTCTGTGCCCTGTTTGTGCCCCCTCTGTGCCCCCTTCGTGCCCCCCTGTGCCCTCTCTGTGCCCCCCTGTGCCCTCTCTGTGCCCCCTTCGTGCCCTCTCTGTGCCCCCTTTGTACCCCCTCTGTGCCCCCTTCGTTCCCCCTCTGTGCCCCCTCTGTGCCCCCTTTGTGCCTCTCTGTGCCCTCTCTGTGCCCCCTTTGTGCCCCCTCTGTGCCTTCTCTGTGCCCCCTCTGTGTCCTCTCCGTGCCCTCTCTGTGCCCCCTCTGTGCCCTCTCTGTGCCCCCTTTGTACCCTCTCTGTGCCCCCTCTGTGCCCTCTCCGTGCCCTCTCTGTGCCCTCTCTGTGCCCCCTCTGTGCCCTCTCCGTGCCCTCTCCGTGCCCTCTCTGTGCCCCCTCTGTGCCCTCTCTGTGCCCCCTTTGTGCCCCCTCTGTGCCTTCTCTGTGCCCCCTCTGTGCCCTCTCCGTGCCCTCTCCGTGCCCTCTCTGTGCCCTCTCTGTGCCCCCTTTGTGCCCCCTCTGTGCCTTCTCTGTGCCCCCTCTGTGCCCTCTCCGTGCCCTCTCCGTGCCCCCTCTGTGCCCTCTCTGTGCCCCCTTTGTACCCTCTCTGTGCCCCCTCTGTGCCCTCTCCGTGCCCTCTCTGTGCCCCCTCTGTGCCCTCTCTGTGCCCCCTCTGTGCCCTCTCCGTGCCCTCTCCGTGCCCTCTCTGTGCCCCCTCTGTGCCCTCTCTGTGCCCCCTTTGTGCCCCCTCTGTGCCTTCTCTGTGCCCCCTCTGTGCCCTCTCCGTGCCCTCTCTGTGCCCTCTCTGTGCCCCCTTTGTGCCCCCTCTGTGCCTTCTCTGTGCCCCCTCTGTGCCCTCTCCGTGCCCTCTCCGTGCCCCCTCTGTGCCCTCTCTGTGCCCCCTTTGTACCCTCTCTGTGCCCCCTCTGTGCCCTCTCCGTGCCCTCTCTGTGCCCCCTCTGTGCCCTCTCTGTGCCCCCTTTGTACCCTCTCTGTGCCCCCTCTGTGCCCTCTCCGTGCCCTCTCTGTGCCCCCTCTGTGCCCTCTCTGTGCCCCCTCTGTGCCCTCTCCGTGCCCTCTCCGTGCCCTCTCCGTGCCCCCTCTGTGCCCTCTCTGTGCCCCCTTTGTGCCCCCTCTGTGCCTTCTCTGTGCCCCCTCTGTGCCCTCTCCGTGCCCTCTCCGTGCCCTCTCTGTGCCCCCTTTGTGCCCCCTCTGTGCCTTCTCTGTGCCCCCTCTGTGCCCTCTCCGTGCCCTCTCCGTGCCCCCTCTGTGCCCTCTCTGTGCCCCCTTTGTACCCTCTCTGTGCCCCCTCTGTGCCCTCTCCGTGCCCTCTCTGTGCCCCCTCTGTGCCCTCTCTGTGCCCCCTTTGTGCCCCCTCTGTGCCTTCTCTGTGCCCCCTCTGTGCCCTCTCCGTGCCCTCTCTGTGCCCTCTCTGTGCCCCCTTTGTACCCTCTCTGTGCCCCCTCTGTGCCCTCTCCGTGCCCTCTCTGTGCCCCCTCTGTGCCCTCTCTGTGCCCCCTTTGTGCCCTCTCTGTGCCCCCTTCGTGCCCTCTCTGTGCCCCCTTTGTGCCCCCTCTGTACCCCCTTTGTACCCTCTCTGTGCCCCCTCTGTGCCCCCTTCGTGCCCTCTCTGTGCCCCCTCTGTGCCCTCTCCGTGCCCCCTCCGTGCCCTCTCTGTGCCCCCTCTGTGCCCTCTCTGTGCCCCCTTTGTACCCTCTCTGTGCCCCCCTCTGTGCCCCCTTCGTGCCCTCTCTGTGCCCCCTCTGTGCCCTCTCCGTGCCCCCCCTCCGTGCCCTCTCTGTGCCCCCCTGTGCCCTCTCTGTGCCCCCTTTGTGCCCCCTCTGTACCCCCTGTGCCCTCTCTGTGCCCCCCTCTATGACCCCGAGTTCAGGGGGGCGTCTGTGGGGCAGAGGCTGTGGGGCTGCCCCATAGCGCCCCCCAGCCCCATAGCTGCCCCATGGCCCCCCCCAGCCCCACGGCTGCCCCATAGCTGCCCCATGGCTGCCCCGTAGCTGCCCCCATAGCTCCCCCAGCCCCACGGGCTGCCCCCATAGCCTGCCCCACGGCTGCCCCATAGCCCCCCCCCAGCCCCACGGCTGCCCCATAGCCGCCCCCCATCTGCCCCACAGCTCCGGCAGTGCTTGGACCCCCCCACGTACCAACTCTTCACTCAGAAACTGACGGAGCTGGAGCTGCTGCGCGAACCCCCAGTTCCTGTGGTGCCCCCAGGTGAGGCTCCTATGGCTCCTATAGGGCCTCTATAGGCCCTGTGGATCCCTATGGGTCCCTATGGGCTCTATGGGTCGCTATGGGCTCTGTGGGTCCATATGAGTCCCTATGGGCCCCTATAGCTCTGGGTCCTTATGGGCTCTGTGGGCCCCTATGGGTTCCTATAGGGCTCTGTGGGTCCCTATGGGTCCTATAGGGCTCTATGGGCCCCTATGGGCTCTGTGGGTCCCTATAGGGCTCTGTGGGTCCCTATGGGTCAATCTATGGCTCTGTCCCCCCCCGCCCAGTGCTCGTTCGGGTTCATCTTCGAGGCGAGCACGGCCCAGCCCGGTGCCCCCAGTGCTGCCAGCGCTGCTGCCCCCGCTGCCGCCAGCCGGTGCGTGTGGGGCAATCTATGGGGCAGGGATCTATGGGGCTGGGTCTGTGGGGCTGGGTCTGTGGTGCAGGGATCTGTGGGGCAGGGTCTGTGGTGCAGGGATCTATGGGGCTGGGTCTGTGGGGCTGGATCTATGGGGCAGGGATCTGTGGGGCTGGGTCTGTGGTGCAGGGATCTATGGGGCTGGGTCTGTGGGGCTGGATCTATGGGGCAGGGATCTGTGGGGCTGGGTCTGTGGGGCTGGGTCTGTGGGGCAGGATATATGGGGCTGGGTCTGTGGGGCAGGGTGTGGGGGTGGGGCCTCTGTGGGTCACTTATGGGTCCCCAAGGGTCTGTGTGGGTCCCTATGGGCTCTATGGGTCCCTATGGGTCCCTATGGGCTCTATGGGTCCCCATGGGTCTGTGTGGGTCCCTATGGGTCTGTGTGGGGTCCCTATGGGCTCTATGGGTCCCCATGGGTCTGTGTGGGTCCCTGTGGGCTCTATGGGTCCCTATGGGCTCTATGGGTCCCTATGTGTCACCTATGGGGCTGCCCCACAGTGGGACCCGGCCCACGCGTCGCTCTCCTGCGCCGAGTTCCAGGCCTGGCTCAGCGGCCGCGACCCCCAAGTGCCCGCTGTGGGGCTGGCAGCCTTCCTGCAGGAGCAGCGCCTCGGGTGCGTGCCCCGTGCCAACCCCGTGCCAACCCCGTACCCGCCCCATGCCACCCTCATGCCTGCCCCGTGCCAACCCTGTGTCACCCCCGTGCCCGCCCCTGTGCCACCCCCTTGCCCCTGCCCCACAGCTGCCCCATGCCCGCCCCGTGCCCACCCCCCACGGCTGCCCCGTGCTCGCCCCATGCCCATCCTGTGCCAACCCCGTGCCCTGCCCCACATCCACCCCATGCCAACCCCATGCCAGCCCCGTGCCCTGCCCCATAACTGCCCCACATCCACCCCATGCCCGCCCCATGCCAACCCCATGCCCACCCCACACTGAGCCCATGCCAACCCCAAGCCAACCCCGTGCCCTGCCCCATAGCTGCCCCACATCCACCCCATGCCAGCCCCGTGCCCTGCCCCATAGCTGCCCCACATCCACCCCATGCCCGCCCCATGCCAACCCCGTGCCCACCCCACACTGAGCCCATACCAACCCCGTGCCCTGCCCCATAGCTGCCCCACATCCACCCCATGCCCGCCCCATGCCAACCCCACACTGAGCCCATGCCAACCCCGTGCCAGCCCCGTGCCCTGCCCCATAGCTGCCCCACATCCACCCCATGCCAACCCCGTGCCAGCCCCGTGCCCTGCCCCATAGCTGCCCCACATCCACCCCGTGCCCCACGGCTGCCCCCCCCACTGACGCTGCCCCCCCCGTGCCCCGCAGTGTGCCCGCGCTGCGGGCTGGCGCTGGTGCTGGCGCGGGGCGGCTGCCTCCACTGCCGCTGCCCCCGCTGCCTCCATCACTTCTGCAGCGCCTGCGCCGGGCCCCTTCTACCGCCGCGAGGTGCGTGGGGGGGGCACTATGGATTCTATGGGTCCCTGTGGGTCCCTATGGGCTCCTATGGGTCTCTATGGGTTCCTATGGGCTCTATGGGTCCCTATGGGCTCCTATGGGTCTCTATGGGTTCCTATGGGCTCTGTGGGTTCCTATGGGCTCTCTGGGTTCCTATGGGGTTCCTATGGGCTCTCTGCATCCCTATGGGTCTTTATGGGTCCCTATGGACTCTATGGGTCCCTATGGGGCTCTGTAGGTCCCTATGGGTCCCTATGGACTCTATGGGTCCCTATGGACTCCTATGGGTCTCTATGGGGCTCTGTGGGTCCCCTATGGGTCCCTATGGGTTCTGTGGGTCCCTATGGACTTTATGGGTTCCTATGGGTCTCTATGGGTCCCTATGGGCTCTATGGGTTCCCTATGGGTCCCTATGGGCTCTCTGGGTCCCTGTGGGTCTTTATGGGTCCCTATGGACTCTATGGGTCCCTATGGACTCTATGGGGCTCTATGGGTCCCCTGTGGGTCCCTATGGGTTCTGTGGGTCCCTGTGGGCTCTCTGGGTCCCTATGGGTCCCCTATGGGGCTCTGTACGTCCCTATGGACTCTATGGGTCCCTATGGGGCTCTGTGGGTCCCTGTGGGTCCCTATGGGCTCTATAGGGTCACCATGTGGGTCTCTGCCCCCCAAGTGCTGCCCGGACCTGCAGTGCCCGCTCCGTGGGTCGCTCCATGGGCACCACCCGCGCCGCTGCCTCTTCTACCTGCGCGACTGGGAGCCTGCGCGGCTGCAGCAGCTGCTGACGGTGCTGGGGGCAACCCGGGGGGCAGCTGGGGGGCAGCTGGGGGGCAGCTGGGGGGGCAGCTGGGGGGCACCTGGGGGGCAGCTGCTGACGGTGCTGGGGGCACCTGGGGGGCACCCGGGGGGCAGCTGGGGGGGCAGCTGGGGGGGCACTGGGGGGGCAGCTGGGGAGCAGCTGGGGGGGCAGCTGGGGGGCACCTGGGGGGCAGCTGCTGACGGTGCTGGGGGCACCTGGGGGGGCACCCGGGGGGCAGCGGGGGGGGCATCCGGGGGGCAGCTGGGGGGGGCAGCTGGGGGGCACCCGGGGGGCAGCCGGGGGGGGCAGCTGGGGGGCAGCTGGGGGGGCAGCTGGGGGGCACCTGGGGGGCAGCTGCTGACGGTGCTGGGGGCACCTGGGGGGCACCCGGGGGGCAGCTGGGGGGGGCAGCTGGGGGGCACTGGGGGGGGCAGCTGGGGGGCAGCTGGGGGGCACCTGGGGGGCAGCTGCTGACGGTGCTGGGGGCACCTGGGGGGGCACCCGGGGGGCAGCGGGGGGGCAGCCGGGGGGGCAGCTGGGGGGCACCCGGGGGGGCAGCCGGGGGGGCAGCTGGGGGGGCAGCTGGGGGGGCAGCTGGGGGGCACCTGGGGGGCAGCTGCTGACGGTGCTGGGGGCACCTGGGGGGGCACACCGGGGGGCACTGGGGGGCAGCTGGGGGGGCAGCTGGGGGGCACCCGGGGGGCAGCCGGGGGGGCACCTGGGGGGCAGCTGGGGGGCAGCCGTGGGGCAGGGTATGGGGCATCTATGGGGCACCTATGGGGCAGGGGGTGTTGTGGGGATCTATGGGGCAGGAGGGAATGTTATGGGTCCTTATGGACTCTATAGGTCCCTATGGGGTTCTGTGGGTCCCTATGGGTCTTTATGGGGTCCCCATGGGTCCCTATGGTCTATATGGGTCCCTATGGTCCCTATGGGTCCCTGTGGGCTCTATGCGTCCCTATGGGCTCTGTGGGTCCCCTGTGGTCCCTATGGACTCTATGGGTCCCCTATGGGCTCTGTGGGTCCCTGTGGTCCCTATGGGTCCCTATGGGCTCTGTGGGTCCCTATGGACTCTATGGGTCCCTATGGGCTCTATGGGTCCCTGTGGTCCCTATGGACTCTATGGGTCCCCTATGGGCTCTATGGGTCCCTGTGGTCCCTATGGACTCTATGGGTCCCTATGGGCTCTGTGGGGTCCCTGTGGTCCCTATGGACTCTATGGGTCCCTATGGGCTCTATGGGTCCCTGTGGTCCCCTATGGACTCTATGGGTCCCTATGGGCTCTGTGGGTCCCTGTGGTCCCTATGGACTCTATGGGTCCCTATGGGCTCTGTGGGTCCCTGTGGTCCCTATGGACTCTATGGGTCCCTATGGGCTCTATGGGTCCCTGTGGTCCCTATGGACTCTATGGGTCCCTATGGGCTCTATGGGTCCCTGTGGTCCCTATGGACTCTATGGGTCCCTATGGGCTCTGTGGGTCCCTGTGGTCCCTATGGACTCTATGGGTCCCTATGGCTCTGTGGGTCCCTGTGGTCCCTATGGACTCTATGGGTCCCTATGGGCTCTATGGGTCCCTGTGGGTCCCTATGGACTCTATGGGTCCCTATGGGCTCTGTGGGTCCCTGTGGGTCCCTATGGACCTCTATGGGTCTCTGCCCACAGGACGCAGGGATCTCCTTTGAGACCGAGCCACCCCCCGACCTCGTCGTCCCCCCCGGAGGTTGGTGACCCCCCCCTTCCCCCTCCCCCCCCCGCCCCCCTGTTGCCCCCTGCCCCCCCCCTTCTTCCCCCTCCCCCCCTGCCCCCCCCTTCCCCTGCCCCCCCCCCCCATGCCCCGCCCCCCCCCCCCGTGCCCGCGCTGAGGCCGTGGGCGCAGGGGGCTGCGCGGTGCCCGAGCAGAAGGGAGGCAGCGGGGGGGGCTGCGGGACGAGGCCTGCGGGAGGGAGACGGTGCCCGGGCAGGGGGGGCTCTGCCGGTGAGTGGGGCACCACGGGCACTGGGGGGGCACCACGGGCACTGGGGGGGGCACTATGGACACTGGGGGGGCACACCGCGGGCACTGGGGGGGCACCACGGGCACTGGGGGGGCTCTATGGGCACTGTGGGGGGCACCACGGGCACTGGGGGGGCACCACGGGCACTGGGGGGGGCACTGTGGGGGCACTATGGGTACTGGGGGGGCACTGTGGGTACTGGGGGGGCTCTATGGACACTGGGGCGGGCACTGTGGGCGCTATGGGGGGCACTATGGGCACTGGGGGGGGCACTGTGGGCACTGGGGGGGCACCACGGGCACTGGGGGGGCACTGTGGGTACTGTGGGGGCACTATGGGGGGCACTGTGGGTACTGGGGGGGCTCTATGGACACTGGGGCGGGCACTGTGGGCGCTATGGGGGGCTCTATGGGCACTGCGGGGGGCACTACGGGCATTGGAGGGGCACTATGGGCACTGGGGGGGGCACCACAGGCACTGTGGGGGGGCACTGTGGGGGCACTATGGGTACTGGGGGGGCACTATGGGCACTGGGGGTGGCACCACGGACACTGGGGGGGCAGCACGGGCACTGGGGGGGGCACTATGGGCACTGGGGGGGCACCACGGGCACTGGGGGGGCTACTGTGGGTACTGGGGGGGCTCTATGGACACTGGGGCGGGCACTGTGGGCGCTATGGGGGGGCACTATGGGCACTGGGGGGGCTCTATGGGCACTGGGGGGGCACCATGGGCGCTATGGGGGGCACTATGGGCACTGGGGGGGGGCACTATGGGCACTGGGGGGGCACTATGGGCCTATGGGGGGCACCACGGGCACTGGGGGGGCACTGTGGGCACTGAGGGGGCTCTATGGGCACTGGGGGGGCACTATGGGGGGCACTATGGGCACTGGGGTGGTACCACGGGCACCGGGGGGGCACTGTGGGCACTGGGGGGGGCACCATGGGCACTGGGGTGGCATCCACGGGCACTGGGGGGGCACCACAGGCATTGGGGTGGCACCAACGGGCACTGGGGGGCACCATGGGCACTGGGGGGGCACTGTGGGTACTGGGGTGGCACCACGGGCACTGGCGGGGGGCATTGTGGGCGCTATGGGGGGGGCACTATGGGCGCTATGGGGGGGCACTACGGGCACTGGGGGGGCACTATGGGCACTGGGGTGGTACCACGGGCACCGGAGGGGCACTATGGGGGACACTATGGGCACTGGGGGGGGCTCTATGGGCACTGGGGGTGGCACCACGGACACTGGGGGGGGCTCTATGGGCACTGGGGCAGGCACTGTGGGCGCTATGGGGGGCTCTATGGGCACTGGGGGGGCACTATGGGGGGCACCATGGGTACTGGGGGGGCTCTAT
>JAUMJM010000363.1:0-43320 GCA_033558235.1 Neomorphus geoffroyi
ACGTCAGGGGGCACGGGGACACGGGGACAGGGGGCACGGGACACGGGGACACTGCCCGATGCGGTGCGCCCGGCTGAACGCCTGCAGCGGGCACAGCGGGCACGTCAGGGGGCACGGGGACACGGGGACAGGGGGCACAGGGACACAGGGACACTGCCCGATGCGGTGCGCCCGGCTGAACGCCTGCAGCGGGCACAGCGGGCACGGGGACACAGGGACACTGCCCGATGCGGTGCGCCCAGCTGAACGCCTGCAGCGGGCACAGCGGGCACGGGGACACAGGGACACTGCCCGATGTGGTGCGCCCGGCTGAACGCCTGCAGCGGGCACAGCAGACACGTCAGGGGGGCACGGGGGCACGGGGACAGGGGGCACGGGGACACAGGGACACTGCCCGATGCGGTGCGCCCGGCTGAACACCTGCAGCGGGCACAGCGGGCACGTCAGGGGGGCACGGGGACACAGGGACACTGCCCGATGCGGTGCGCCCGGCTGAACGCCTGCAGCGGGCACAGCGGGCACGTCAGGGGGGCACGGGGGCACGGGGACAGGGGGCACGGGGACACAGGGACACTGCCCGATGCGGTGCGCCCGGCTGAACGCCTGCAGCGGGCACAGCGGGCACGTCAGGGGGCACGGGGACACGGGGACACTGCCCGATGCGGTGCGCCCGGCTGAACGCCTGCAGCGGGCACAGCGGGCACGGGGGGGCGCGTCAGGGGGGCACTGCCCGATGCGGTGCGCCCGGCTGAACGCCTGCAGCGGGCACAGCGGGCACGGGGGGGCGCGTCAGGGGGCATGGGGACACAGGGACAGGGGGGACGGGGGCACAGGGACACTGCCCGATGTGGTGCGCCCGGCTGAACGCCTGCAGCGGGCACAGCGGGCACAGCGGGCACGTCAGGGGACACGGGGACACGGGGACAGGGGGCACAGGGACACAGGGACACTGGGACACTGCCCGATGCGGTGCGCCCAGCTGAACGCCTGCAGCGGGCACAGCGGGCACGGGGGGGCGCGTCAGGGGGGCACTGCCCGATGCGGTGCGCCCGGCTGAACGCCTGCAGCGGGCACAGCGGGCACGGGGGGCGCGTCAGGGGGGCACTGCCCGATGCAGTGCGCCCGGCTGAACGCCTGCAGCGGGCACACCGGGCACGGGGGGCGCGTCAGGGGGGCACTACCCGATGCGGTGCGCCCGGTTGAACGCCTGCAGCGGGCACAGCGGGCACATCGGGCACGTCAGGGGGCACAGGGACACGGGGACAGGGGGCACGGGGGCACAGGGACACTGCCCGATGCGGTGCGCCCGGCTGAACGCCTGCAGCGGGCACAGCGGGCACGGGGGGGGCGCGTCAGGGGGGCACTGCCCGATGCGGTGCGCCCGGCTGAACGCCTGCAGCGGGCACAGCGGGCACGGGGGGGGCGCGTCAGGGGGACACTGCCCGATGCGGTGCGCCCGGCTGAACACCTGCAGCGGGCACAGCGGGCACAGCGGGCACGTAAGGGGGCACGGGGACACGGGGACAGGGGGCACAGGGACACAGGGACACTGCCCGATGCGGTGCGCCCGGCTGAACGCCTGCAGCGGGCACAGCGGGCACGTCAGGGGGCACGGGGACACGGGGACAGGGGGCACAGGGACACAGGGACACTGCCCGATGCGGTGCGCCCGGCTGAACGCCTGCAGCGGGCACAGCGGGCACGTCAGGGGGCACGGGGACACAGGGACACTGCCCGATGCGGTGCGCCCGGCTGAACGCCTGCAGCGGGCACAGCGGGCACATCAGGGGGGCACTGCCCGATGCGGTGCGCCTGGCTGAACGCCTGCAGCGGGCACAGCGGGCACGTCAGGGGGCACTGCCCGATGCGGTGCGCCCGGCTGAACACCTGCAGAGGGCACAGCGGGCACGTCAGGGGGCACGGGGACACAGGGACACTGCCCGATGCGGTGCGCCCGGCTGAACGCCTGCAGCGGGCACAACGGGCACGTCAGGGGGGCACTGCCCGATGCGGTGCGCCCGGCTGAACGCCTGCAGCGGGCACAGCGGGCACGTCAGGGGGCACGGGGACACGGGGACAGGGGGCACAGGGACACACGGACACTGCCCGATGCGGTGCGCCCGGCTGAACGCCTGCAGCGGGCACAGCGGGCACGGGGGGCGCATCGGGGGGCACTGCCCGATGCGGTGCGCCCGGCTGAACGCCTGCAGCGGGCACAGCGGGCACGGGGGGGCGCGTCAGGGGGACACTGCCCGATGCGGTGCGCCCAGATGAACGTGTTTGAGCAGGGACAGGGCGGGTGCCAGGGTGCCGCGCGGGCGCTGTGTGGGTGCTGGGGTGCCAGGCGGGCGCCATGGGGGTGCCGCGCGGGCGCTGGGGGGTGCCAGGCGGGCGCCGTGGGGGTGCCGCACGTGCACTGGGCAGTGCCAGGCGGGCGCTGGGGGGTGCCAGGCGGGTGCCGCGGGGGTGCCGCGTGGGCGCTGGGCGGTGCCAGGCGGGCGCCGTGGGGGTGGCGCGCGGGCGCTGGGCGGTGCCAGGTGGGCGCCGTGGGGGTGCCGCGCGGGCGCTGGGCGGTGCCAGGCAGGTGCTGTGTGGGTGCCGCGCGGGCGCTGGGGGGTGCCAGGCGGGCGCTGTGGAGGTGCCGCGCGGGCGCTGGGCGGTGCCAGGCGGGTGCCCGGTGCCAGGGCGCCAGGCAGGCGCTGTGGGGGTGCCGCGCGGGCGCTGGGGGGAGCCAGGCGGGTGCCATGGGGGTGCCGCGCGGGCGCTGGGCGGTGCCAGGCGGGTGCCCGGTGCCAGACCTGGATGTCGTTGTGGGGGTTCCAGTCGGAGTCGAAGATGACGACGGTGTCGGCCGTTGCCAGGTTGATGCCAAGGCCCCCGGCCCGCGTCGACAGCAGGAAACAGAACTGCTGCGCGCCCGGCGCTGCCCCCCTGGCATCAGCGCCAGGGCCCCACCCACGGCCCCCCCGGTGCCCTGGCACTGCCCCCCCGCCCCTGGCACCCCCTGAACCCCCCCCAAGTGCCGCCCCCCCCCCCCCCCCCAGACCCGGGACCCCCAGCTCCCACCAGTGCCCGGGTGCCCCCTCACCCTCCTGGGTGCCCCTCCGGGTGCCTCCCTGCCCCACTGGGTGCCCCCACGACCACCTGGGTGCCCCTCTAGACCCCCCTGGGTGTCCCTCTGCCCGTATGGGTGCCCAACCTGACCCTGTGGGTGACGCTTTGCCCACCCTGGTGCCCCTTTTGCCCTGCCGGGTGCCCCCACACCCCACTGGGTACCCCCACGACCACCTGGGTGCCCCTCTGCCCACCTTCATGCCCCCCTTGCCCTGCTGGGTGCCCCTCTACCCATCTTGGTGCCCCCCTTGCCCTACTGGGTGCCCACCTCCACCACCTGGGAACCCCTCTGCCCGTATGGGTGCCCCTCCAGACCCCCTGGGTGCCCCTCTGCCCACCTTGGTGCCCCCCTTGCCTCGCTGGGTGCCCACCTCCACCACCTGGGTGCCCCTCTGCCCCTATGGGTGCCCACTCCAACCCCCGAGGTGTCCCCGTCACCCTGCTAGGTGCCCCTCTGCCCACCTGGGTGCCCCTCTGCCCCTATGGGTGCCCCCCTGACCCCCTGGGTGCCCTTTTTCCCACCTTGCTGCCCCCCCCTCTCCCCGCCGGGTGCCCCCCGGTGCCCGCGGGCGCGGGGGTCCTACCGTTGAAGCGGTCGATGGCCTCCTGGCGCAGGGCACCCGTGATGCCCCCGTCGATGCGCTCGTACTTGTACCCCTCGTAGTCCAGGAAATCCTCCAGCAGGTCCAGCATCTTGGTCATCTGCGGGCACCGCGGTAACTGGCACTGCCAGGGGGCTGGGGGACTGGCACCGCGGTAACTGGCACTGCCAGGGGGCTGGCACCGCAGTAACTGCCACTGCCAGGGGGCCGGGGGACTGGCACCGCGGTAACTGGCACTGCTAGGGGGTTGGGGGACTGGCACTGCGGTAACTGGCACTGCCAGGGGGCTGGCACCACGGTAACTGGCACTGCCAGGGGGCTGGGGGACTGGCACCGCGGTAACTGGGACTGCCAGGGGGCTGGCACCGCGGTAACTGGCACTGCTAGGGGGCTGGGGGACTGGCACCGCGGTAACTGGGACTGCCAGGGGACTGGCACCGCGGTAACCGGCACTGCCAGGGGCTGGGGGACTGGCACCGCGGTAACTGGCACTGCTAGGGGGCTGGGGGACTGGCACCGCGGTAACTGGCACTGCCAGGGGGCTGGCACCGCGGTAACTGGCACTGTTAGGGGGCTGGGGGACTGGCACTGCGGTAACTGGCACTGCCAGGGGGCTGGCACCATGGTAACTGGCACTGCCAGGGGCTGGGGGACTGGCAACCGCGGTAACTGGCACTGTCAGGGACTGGCACCACAGTAACTGGCACTGCCAGGGGGCTGGGGGACTGGCATTCGGTCTAATTGGCAGTGCCAGGGGGACTGGCACTGGCTTAACTGGCAGTGCCAGGGGTGCTGTGGGGATGCTGGGGGTGTCCCAGTGCCTCCCAGTCCCTCCCAGTCCCTTCTGTCCCCTCCCATTCCCCCCATCCCCCATGGTGCCCGCAGTGCGGCGGTGCCTGTGGTGCCCACCGTGCCCTGTTCTCCCCCTCCCCGTGGTGCCCGTGGTGCCCCATTCCCCCCACCCCCCGCAGTGCCCGGGGTGCCCGCTGTGGCCCATTCCCCCCCCCCGCCGTGCCCCATTCCCCTCCCCTTCCCTGTGGTGCCCGCGGTGCCCCATTCCCCCCAACCCCGTGGTGCCCGCCGTGCCCCATTGCCCCCCTTCCCTTGGTGCCCGCCACACCCCCCTCCCCCTCTCCCCTTGGTTCCCGCCGTGCCCATTCCCCCCACCCCCGCTGTGCCCCAGTGCCCTCCTCCCCTTGGTGCCCACAGGGCCCCATTCCGCCCCCCTTCCCTGTGGTGCCCGCGGTGCCCCATTGCCCCCCTCCCCGTGGTGCCCGCCATGCCCCATTGCCACCCGGGGTGCCCGGGGTGCCCACCGTGCCCCATTGCTCCCCTCCCCGTGGTGCCCGCCGTGCCCCATTGCCCCCCTCCCCTTGGTTCCCGCTGTGCCCCATTCCCCCCCGCAGTGCCCGTGGTGCCCGCCGTGCCCCATTCCCCCCCCGCGGTGCCCGGGGTGCCCCATTCCCCCCCGCTGTGCCCGTGGTTCCTGCCGTGCCCGTGGTTCCCGCCGTGCCCCATTGCCCCCCGCGGTGCCCGGGGTGCCCAGGGTGCCCCATTGCCCCCCTCCCCTTGGTGTCCCATTCCCCCCCCTCCCCGTGGTGCCCGCCGTGCCCCATTGCCCCCTGTGGTGCCCGTGGTTCCTGCCGTGCCCCATTCCCCCCCCGCGGGTGCCCGTGTTGCCCGCCGTGCCCCATTCCCCCCCGCGGTGCCTGTGTTTCCTGCCGTGCCCCATTGCCCCCCTGCGGTGCCCGTGGTTCCTGCCGTGCCCCATTCCCCCCCGCGGTGCCCGGGGTGCCCGCCGTGCCCAATTCCCCCCCTGCGGTGCCTGGGGTGCCCCATTCCCCCCCGCTGTGCCCGTGGTTCCTGCCGTGGCCGTGGTTCCCGCTGTGCCCCATTGCCCCCGCGGTGCCCGTGGTTCCTGCCGTGCCCCATTCCCCCCCGCGGTGCCCGGGGTGCCCGCCGTGCCCCATTGCCCCCCGTGGTGCCCGGGGTGCCCGGGGCGCCCGCCGCGCCGCTGGCACCTGGGAGAAGATGAGCACGCGGTGGTTCTGCTCCTTGAGCTTGCGCAGCATCTTCTGCAGGAGCAGCAGCTTCCCCGACGCCTTGATCAGCGCCCCCCCCTCGTAGGCACCGCTGGGCAGCTTGGGCGACTCCTGCGGGCACCGCCGCCCGCGTCACCCGCCGCCCGCGTCACCCCCGCGCGCCCACGGCGCTCACCCCGCCGCCCGCGTCACCCGCGCACCCACAGCGCTCACCCCGCCACCCGCGTCACCCGCATGCTCGCACACCCACAGCACTCACCCGCCACCCCGCGTCACCCGCACGCTCGCACACCCACAGCACTCACCCGCCACCCGTGTCACCCGCACACCCACAGCACTCACCCGCCACCCGCGTCACCCGCGCACCCACAACGCTCACCCCACCGCCCACATCACCCACGCGCCCGCAGCACTCACGCGCCACCAGCATCACCCGCACGGCCGCGCCACCCGCACACCCACAACACTCACCCGCCACCCGCGTCACCCGCGCACCCACAACGCTCACCCGCCACCCGCGTCACCCGCACGCTCGCACACCCACAGCACTCACCCGCCACTCGCGTCACCCGCACACCCACAGCGCTCACCCGCTGCCCGCGTCACCCACGCACCCACGGCGCTCACCCGCCACCCGCGCCACCCGCACGCTCACACACCCACAGCACTCACCCTCCACCCGCGTCACCCGCGCACCCACAACGCTCACCCGCCACCCGCGTCACCCGTGCACCCACAACGCTCACCCGCCACCTGCGCCACCCGCACGCTCACACACCCACAGCACTCACCCTCCACCCGCGTCACCCGCGCACCCACAACGCTCACCCGCCACCCCGCGCCACTCGCACGCTCGCACACCCACAGCACTCACCCACCACTCGCGTCACCCGCGCACCCACAATGCTCACCCGCCACCCGCGTCACCCGCGCACCCACAACGCTCACCCGCCACCCGCACGCTCGCACACCCACAGCACTCACCCACCACCCGCGTCACCCGCATGCCCTTGCCACCCACAGCGCTCACCCGCCACCCGCGCGCCCGCGTCACCCAGCACCCACAGCACCCACCCGGCACCTGTGTCACCCACCCCAGCACCCCCACCACCCGCGTCACCTGCACACCCACCACCCGGCACCCACAGCACCCACCCGGCACCCACACACCCGCGCCACCCACATCACCCGCGCCACCTGGCACCCACAGCACCCACCCAGCACCCCTGGCACCCCCCCCCCCCCCCCAGCACCCCCTCCACCCACGTCACCCGGCACCCGCGTCACCCGCACCACCCGGTACCCCCGGCACCCACGTCACCCACCCCAGCATCACCCACCCCGTCCCCACTCTCCTCCACCCCCACTCCTGCATCCCCTCCCACCCCTCCGAGTCCTCGCATCTCCTTGGTCCCAGGTGTCCCCAGGTATCCCAGGTGTCCCATGTATCCCAGGTGTCCCAGGTATCCCCAGTTAACCCAGGTATCCCAGGTGTCCCCACGTATCCCAGACATCCCCGGGAGTCCCCAGGTATCCCAGGTGTCCCCACGTATCCCAGACATCCCCAGGAGTCCCCAGGTATCCCAGGTGTCCCAAGTTAACCCAGGTATCCCAGACATCCCCAGGAGTCCCCAGGTATCCCAAGTTAACCCAGGTATCCCAGACATCCCCAGGTGTCCCCAGGTGCCCCTCACCATGGCGGCGACGGGGAACAGGTAGGGGTGGTTGCAGCACTTCTTCAGGTCCATCATGATGTTGAGCAGCGACACCTGGTTGCCGCCGCCCCGCGAGTTCAGCGCCTCGAAGTTGCGCGTCAGGATGTACTTGTAGTACTTCCTGCAAGGACAGGGGGGCACCTGGGCACCTGGGCACCTGGGCCCCCGCGAGACGCCTCCACCCGCTCCCACGGAGCCCCGCGTCCAGGTGTGCTCCCCTGACCCAAGCACCTGCACGCCCAGGTGGCCCCATCCCAGGTGCCCCGGAGACCCCAGGAGACGCCTCCTTGGGCTGAGCTCCAGCAGCTCCCGTGGAGCCCCTTGTCCAGGTGCTCCTTCCCCCCAAGCACCTGGATCACCTGTCCCAGGGCCCCCATGTGCCCAGGTGTCCCCAGAACCCGAGATGCCTCCTTGGGCTGAGCTCCACCAGCCCCTGCGGAGCCCCGAGTCCAGGTCCTCCTTCCCCAGAGACACCTGTGGCTCAGGTGTGTGCAGGAGTGCGCAGGTGTGGCTCAGGTGTGCGTAGGTGTGCTCAGGTATGGCTCAGCTGTGCACTGGTGTGGCTCAGGTGTGCATGGGTGTGCTCGGGTGTGTGCAGGTGTGCTCAGGTGCGTGCAGGTGTGGCTCAGGTGTGCTCAGGTGTGGCTCAGGTGTGCTTGGGTGTGGCTCAGGTGTGCTCGGGTGTGTCTCAGGTGTGCTCGGGTGTGCCTCAGGTGTGCTGAGGTGCGCTCGGGTGTGGCTGAGGTGCGCTGGGGTGTGTCTGAGGTGCGCTCAGGTGTGCCTCAGGTGTGCTCAGGTGCGCTGAGGTGCGCTCGGGTGTGGCTGAGGTGCGCTCGGGTGTGTCTGAGGTGCGCGCAGGTGTGCCTCAGGTGCGCTGAGGTGCGCTCAGGTGTGTGCAGGTGTGTCTGAGGTGCGCTCAGGTGTGTCTCAGGTGTGCTCAGGTGCGCTCAGGTGTGTCTCAGGTGCATTCAGGTGTGTCTCAGATGTGCTCAGGTGCGCACAGGTGCGCTCAGGTGTGCCTCAGGTGCGCTCAGGTGTGTGCAGGTGTGTCTCAGATGTGCTCAGGTGTGCTCAGGTGTGTGCAGGTGTGTCTGAGGTGCGCTCAGGTGTGTCTGAGGTGCGCTCAGGTGTGTCTCAGGTGTGCTCAGGTGTGTCTCAGGTGCATTCAGGTGTGTCTCAGATGTGCTCAGGTGCGCACAGGTGCGCTCAGGTGTGCCTCAGGTGCGCTGAGGTGCGCTCAGGTGTGTGCAGGTGTGTCTCAGATGTGCTCAGGTGTGCTCAGGTGTGTGCAGGTGTGTCTGAGGTGCGCTCAGGTGTGTCTCAGGTGCGCTCAGGTGTGTCTCAGGTGTGCTCAGGTGCGCTCAGGTATGTCTCAGGTGTGCTGAGGTGCGCTCAGGTGCGTCTGAGGTGCGCTCAGGTGTGCTCAGGTGCGCTCAGGTGTGTCTAAGGTGCGCTCAGGTGTGCTCAGGTGTGCTAAGGTGCACTCAGGTGTGTCTGAGGTATGCTCAGGTGTGCTCAGGTGTGCTCAGGTGTGCTAAGGTGCACTCAGGTGTGTCTGAGGTATGCTCAGGTGCGCTCAGGTGCGCTCAGGTGTGTCTCAGGTGCGCTCAGGTGCGTACTTCTGCATGGGGCTGAGCTCCACGCGCACGATGAGCTCGGTCTTGGCCGGCATGTTCTTGAAGACGTCGGCCTTGAGGCGGCGCAGCATGTGGGGGCCCAGCAGGTCGTGCAGCTTCTTGATCTGGTCCTCCTTGGAGATGTCGGCAAACTCCTCCAGGAAGCCCTCCAGGTTACTGCGGGGACACGGGGACGTCGGGGGGGGGCACGGGGACAGCGGGGGGGGCACGGGGACACGGGGACAGCGGGGGACACGGGGACAGCGGGGGGGGCACGGGGACACAGGGACAGCGGGGGACACGGGGACAGCGGGGGGGGCACAGGGACAGCGGGGACACACGGACAGCAGGGGGGGCACGGGGACACGGGGACAGCGGGGGACACGGGGACAGCGGGGGGCACACGGGGACACGGGGACAGCGGGGGACACAGGGACAGCGGGGGGGGCACGGGGACAGCGGGGGGGACACGGGGACGTCGGGGGACACGGGGACACGGGGACAGCGGGGACACGGGGACGTCGGGGGGGACACGGGGACATCGGGGGGGACACGGGGACAGCGGGGGGGGCATGGGGACACGGGGACAGCGGGGGACACGGGGACGTCGGGGGGGGCACGGGGACAGCGGGGGGGAACGGGGACAGAGGGGACACAGGGACGTCGGGGGGGCATGGGGACAGAGGGGACACGGGGACAGCGGGGGACACGGGGACAGCGGGGGGGGACGGCGACACAGGGACAGCGGGGGGACACGGGGACAGCGGGGGGGGCACGGGGACAGCGGAGGTGGCACGAGGACACAGGGACAGCGGGGGACACGGGGACGTCGGGGGGGACACGGGGACAGCGGGAACAGCGGGGGACACGGGGACGTCGGGAGGGGGAACGGGGACACGGGGACAGCGGGGGGGGCACGGGGACACGGGGACAGCGGGGGGGGCACAGGGACAGCGGAGGTGGCACGAGGACACGGGGACAGCGGGGGACACGGGGACAGCGGGGGGGGCACGGGGACACGGGGACAGCGGGGGACACGGGGACGTCGGGGGGCGCACGGGGACACGGGGACAGCGGGGGACACGGGGACAGCGGGGGGGCACGGGGACAGCGGGGGGGGGAACGGGGACAGCGGGGGGGACACGGGGACAGCGGGGGGAACGGGGACAGAGGGGACACAGGGACAGCGGGGGGGCATGGGGACACGGGGACAGCAGGGGGGGCACGGGGACAGCAGGGACAGCGGGGGGGGCACGGGGACACGGGGACAGCAGGGGACACGGGGACATCGGGGGGGCACGGGGACAGCGGGGGGGGCAGGGGACATGGGGACAGCAGGGGACACGGGGACATCGGGGGGGGCACGGGGACAGAGGGGACAGCGGGGACATCAGGGGACACGGGGACGTTGGGGGGGCACGGGGACAGCGGGGGGGGCAGGGGACAGCGGGGGGGGCACGGGGACAGCAGGGACATGGGGACAGCGGAGGGGGAACGGGGACAGCGGGGGGGGCAGGGGACAGCGGGGGGGGGAACGGGGACAGCGGGGGGGACACGGGGACGAGGGGACGGGGTACGGAGGTGGCCGGGACGTGGCAGGTGAGGGGGGGGGATCGCGGGGATGAGGGGGGGACATGGGGACAACCGTGACGTGGGGACAGTGGGGGCATGGGGGGACAGGGAGGGGACAGGGGGTGACGGGTGGTGACAATGGGTGACAGGGGTGATGGGGGTGACAGTAGGTGCTGGGGTGACAGTGGGTGACAGTGGTAATGGGTGGTGACAGCAGGTGATGAGTGACGGGGGGTGATGGGGTGACAGCAGGTGACGGGGGGTGACGAGGGGTGACGGGGTGACGGGGGGATGATAGCAGTTGACAGGGTTGATGGGGGTGACAGGAGTGATAGTGGGTGACGGGTGACGGGGTGACGTGGGGTGACAGCAGGTGACCGGGTGATGGGGTGACGTGGGGTGATTAGGGGTGACAGGGGTGACTGGGCATGACGGGGGGTGACAGGGGGTGACAGGGGTGATGGGGGGTGACAGTGTGACGGGGTGACGGGGGGGCTGTACTTGAAGCGCTCGGGTGTGAGGAAGTTGAGGAGGTGGAACAGCTCCTCCAGGTTGTTCTGCAGCGGCGTCCCCGTCAGCAGCAGCTTGTGCTCGATCTTGTACCCGTTCAACACCCGAAAGAACTGCGGGGGCGTCACCCGCCGCCCCCCGAGCCACACCCCGACCCCCCGGGTACCCCCAAAACCCCTGACCCCCCCTGGGCACCCCCAGACACCCCCGACCCACCCCAGGTACCCCCAACACCTCTGACGCCCCCCGGCACCCTCAGACACCCGCGACCCGCCCCAGGTACCCCCAACACCCCCGACCCCCCCCCCCGGCAGCCACAGACACCCCCAACCCGCCCCAGGTACCCCCAACACCCCCGACCCCCCCTGGGCACCCCCAGACACCCTCGACCCGCCCCAGGTACCCCCAACACCCCTGACGCCCCCCGGCACCCTCAGACACCCGCGACCCGCCCCAGGTACCCCCAACACCCCTGACCCCCCCCGGGTACCCCCAACACCCCTGACCCCCCCTGGGCACCCTCAGACACCCCCGACCCCCCCCGGGCACCCATAGACACCCCTAACCCCCCCTGGCACGCGGTGCCCCACTCCCCGCTGGCACTCGGTGCCCCACTCCCCCCCCAGGCCCTCGATGCCCCTCTCCCCGCTGGCACTCGATGCCCCACTCCCCCCCCAGGTCCCTGATGCCCCACTCCCCCCCCCAGGCGCGCGGTGCCCCTCTCCCCGCTGGCACGCGGTGCCCCTCTCCCCGCTGGCACGCGGTGCCCCTCTCCCCCCCAGGTCCCCGATGCCCCTCTGCCCCCCGCCCAGGTCCCCGATGCCCCACTCCCCCCCCCAGGCGCGCGGTGCCCCTCTCCCCGCTGGCACGCGGTGCCCGGTTGGCGCGGGCACCTTGGACTGGTTGTTCTTGAGGCGGTGCGCCTCGTCCACCACGAGGCAGGCCCAGCGCACGGAGCCCAGCGCCGCCTGGTCGATGGTGATGAGCTCGTAGGAGGTGAGCAGCACGTGGAACTTCACCTGCGCCTCCCGCTGCCGCCGCCGACAGGTGGGCACACCTGAGCCCCGCACCCGCCACCCCCACCGCACCCCGCACCCGCCACCCACACCGCACCCACACCTGGCACCCCCACACCTGAGCCCCGCACCCGCCACCCACACCGCACCCACACCTGGCACCCCCACACCTGAGCCCCGCACCCGCCACCCTCACCGCACCCCACACCTGGCACCCCCACACCTGAGCCCCGCACCCAGCACCCCCACCGCACCCCACACCTGAGCCCCACACCCGCCACCCCCACCGCACCCCGCACCTGGCACCCCCACACCTGAGCCCCGCACCCAGCACCCCCACCGCACCCCACACCTGGCACCCCCACACCTGGCACCCCCACACCTGAGCCCCGCACCCGCCACCCCCACCGCACCCCGCACCCGGCACCCACACCGCACCCCACACCTGGCACCCCCACATCTGAGCCCCGCACCCGCCACCCACACCGCACCCCGCACCTGGCACCCCCACACCTGAGCCCCGCACCCGCCACCCACACCGCACCCCGCACCTGGCACCCCCACACCTGAGCCCCGCACCCAGCACCCCCACCGCACCCCACACCTGAGCCCCACACCCGCCACCCCCACCGCACCCCGCACCTGGCACCCCCACACCTGAGCCCCGCACCCGCCACCCACACCGCACCCCGCACCTGGCACCCCCACACCTGAGCCCCGCACCCGCCACCCACACCGCATCCGCACCTGGCACCCCCACACCTGAGCCCCACACCCGCCACCCCCCACCGCACCCCGCACCTGGCACCCCCACACCTGAGCCCCGCACCCGCCACCCACACCGCACCCCGCACCTGGCACCCCCACACCTGAGCCCCGCACCCGCCACCCACACCGCATCCGCACCTGGCACCCCCACACCTGAGCCCCACACCCGCCACCCACACCGCACCCCGCACCTGGCACCCCCACACCTGAGCCCCGCACCCGCCACCCACACCGCACCCCGCACCTGGCACCCCCACACCTGAGCCCCGCACCCAGCACCCCCACCGCACCCCACACCTGAGCCCCACACCCGCCACCCCCACCGCACCCCGCACCTGGCACCCCCACACCTGAGCCCCGCACCCGCCACCCACACCGCACCCCGCACCTGGCACCCCCACACCTGAGCCCCGCACCCGCCACCCACACCGCACCCCACACCTGGCACCCCCCACACCTGAGCCCCGCACCCAGCACCCCCACCGCACCCCACACCTGAGCCCCACACCCGCCACCCCCCACCGCACCCCGCACCTGGCACCCCCCACACCTGAGCCCCGCACCCGCCACCCACACCGCACCCCGCACCTGGCACCCCCACACCTGAGCCCCGCACCCGCCACCCACACCGCATCCGCACCTGGCACCCCCACACCTGAGCCCCACACCCGCCACCCACACCGCACCCACACCTGGCACCCCCACACCTGAGCCCCGCACCCGCCACCCACACCGCACCCCGCACCTGGCACCCCCACACCTGAGCCCCGCACCCGCCACCCACACCGCATCCGCACCTGGCACCCCCACACCTGAGCCCCGCACCCGCCACCCACACCGCATCCGCACCTGGCACCCCCACACCTGAGCCCCACACCCGCCACCCCCACCGCACCCCGCACCTGGCACCCCCCACACCTGAGCCCCGCACCTGCCACCCCCACCGCACCCACATCTGGCACCCCCACACCTGAGCCCCACACCCGCCACCCACACCGCACCTGGCACCCCCACACCTGAGCCCCGCACCCGCCACCCACACCACACCCCGCACCTGGCACCCCCACACCTGAGCCCCGCACCCGCCACCCCCACCGCACCCCGCACCTGCCACCCCCACACCTGAGCCCCGCACCCGCCACCCCCACCGCACCCACACCTGGCACCCCCACACCTGAGCCCCGCACCCGCCACCCACACCGCACCCCGCGCCTGGCACCCCCACACCTGAGCCCCGCACCCGCCACCCACACCTGGCACCCCACACCTGGCACCCCCCACACCTGAGCCCCGCACCCGCCACCCACACCTGGCACCCCCACACCTGAGCCCCGCACCCGGCACCCCAAACTGCACCCCCACACCTGGCACCCCCACACCCGGCACCCCCAAACCTGACCCTCCCAGGACCCCAAAGTCCAGGTGCCACCTGTGTCACCCATGGGGACCCCAAAGTCTGGGTGCCACCCCCGTCACCCACAGGGACCCCAAGGTCTGGGTGCCACCCCCACCCACAGGGACCCCACAGGGACCCCAAGGCCCGGGTGCCCCCGTGCCCGCAGAGGTGCCTGCAGAGGTGCCCCCGTGCCCACCAAGGTGCCCGCCGAGGTGCCCGCAGAGGTGCCCGCAGAGGTGCCCCCGTGCCCACCAAGGTGCCCGCCGAGGTGCCCGCCGAGGTGCCCGCAGAGGTGCCCCCGTGCCCACCAAGGTGCCCACCAAGGTGCCCGCAGAGGTGCCCGCCGCCGCTCACCTTCATCTTGAAGGCCTTCTTGCCGCCCTTCATGGCGTTGTCGTCGAAGGAGAACTCGTTCTCGCGGATGATGGCGCGACTGTCCTTGTCCCCGGTGTAGGTGACGACGTAGAAGGCGGGCGCCCACATCTGGAACTCCCGCTCCCAGTTGATGATGGTGGAGAGCGGCGCGCTGACGAGGAACGGGCCCTTGGTGTGACCCTGGGGGACAGCGCGTCACTCGGGGACAGCGGGACACGGGGACACCGCTGGGGACAGCCGCTGGGGACAGCGGGACACGGGGACAGCGCTGGGGACACCGCTGGGGACAGCCCGTGGGGACAGCCGCTGGGGACAGCCCCTCACTTGGGGACACGGGGACACCGCTGGGGACAGCCGCTGGGGACACCGGGACACAGGGACAGCGCTGGGGACAGCCGCTGGGGACAGCAGGACACGGGGACACCGCTGGGGACAGCGCCTCACTCGGGGACACTCCCTGGGAACAGCGCGTCACTCGGGGACAGCGGGACATGGGAACACCGCTGGGGACAGCGCTGGGGACACCGCTGGGGACAGCGCCTCACTTGGGGACACTCCCTGGGGACAGCGCGTCACTCGGGGACAGCGGGACACGGGGACACCGCTGGCGGACACCGCTGGGGACAGCGGGACACGGGGACACCGCTGGGGACAGCGCCTCACTCGGGGACACTCCCTGGGGACAGCGCGTCACTCGGGGACAGCGGGACACGGGGACACCGCTGGGGACAGCCGCTGGGGACAGCCCCTCACTTGGGGACACGGGGACACCGCTGGGGCCAGCCGCTGGGGACACCGGGACACGGGGACAGCGCTGGGGACAGCCGCTGGGGACAGCAGGACACGGGGACACCGCTGGGGACAGCGCCTCACTCGGGGACACTCCCTGGGAACAGCGCGTCACTCGGGGACAGCGGGACATGGGAACACCGCTGGGGACAGCGCTGGGGACACCGCTGGGGACAGCGCCTCACTTGGGGACACTCCCTGGGGACAGCGCGTCACTCGGGGACAGCGGGACACGGGGACACCGCTGGGGACACCGCTGGGGACAGCGGGACACGGGGACACCGCTGGGGACAGCGCCTCACTCGGGGACACTCCCTGGGGACAGCGCGTCACTCGGGGACAGCGGGACACGGGGACACCGCTGGGGACACCGCTGGGGACACCGCTGGGGACAGCGGGACACGGGGACAGCGCTGGGGACAGCCCCTGGGGACAGCCCCTCACTTGGGGACACGGGGACACCCCTGGGGACAGCGGGACACGGGGACACCGCTGGGGACGGCCGCTGGGGACAGCGCCTCGCTCGGGGACACCGGGACACAGGGACACCACTGGGGACAGCCGCTGGGGACAGCGCCTCACTCAGGGACACTCCCTGGGGACAGCGCGTCACTCGGGGACACCGGGACACCGCTAGGGACAGCGCCTCGCTCGGGGACACCGGGACACGGCTGGGGACAGCCGCTGGGGACAGCGCATCACTTGGGGACAGCGGGACACGGGGACACCACTGGGGACAGCCGCTGGGGACAGCCCCTCGCTCGGGGACACCGGGACACAGGGACACCGCTGGGGACAGCGCCTCACTCGGGGACACCCCCTGGGGACAGCGCCTCGCTCGGGGACACCAGGACAGCCCCTGGGGGACAGCGTGTCACTCGGGGACACCGGGACACAAGGACACCGCCTGGGGGACACCACGTCACTTGGGGACACAGGGACAGGGCCCTGGACTGACACCAGGGGCCACACGGGTGACACCGGGGTCATGTGGGTGACACCAGGGCCACACGGGTGACACAGGGGCCACACAGGCAACACCAGGGTCACGTGGGTGGCACAGGCGCCAGGTGGGCAACACCGGGACCATGCGGTCGACAGCAGGACCACACGGGTGACACTGGGGCCATGCAGGTGACACGGGTGCCAGGAAGGTGACACCGGGGCCACGTGGGTGACATGGGCACCACGCGGGTGACATCGGGGGCCACGTGGGCGACACCAGTGCCATGCGGGCGACACCGGCACAGGGGTGCCAGGCGGGCGACACTGGGGGCCACATGGGCGACACTGGGGGCCACGTGGGTGACACTGGGGGCCACGTGGGTGACACCGGTGCCCTGCAAGCAACACTGGGTGCCACGCGGGTGACATTGGGGGCCATGTGGGGGACACAGGTGCCACGCGGGCGACACCAGGACCATGCAGGTGACACAGGTGCCACGCGGGCGCTACGGGTGCCACATGGGCGATGCTGGGTGCCACACGGGCGACACCAGGACCACACGGGTGACACAGGTGCCACGCGGGCACTACGGGTGCCACACGGGCAACGCTGGGTGCCACGCGGGCGACACTGGGTGCCACGCGGGCGACACCAGGACCACGCGGGCGACATGGGTGCCACGCGGGCGACACTGGGGGCCATGCAGGCAACACAGGTGCCACACGGGTGACACTGGGGGCCATGCGGGCGACACAGGTGCCAGGCGGGTGACGCTGGGTGCCACGTAGGCGACACTGGGGGCCACGTGGGTGACACTAACACGGGTACCAAGCGGGCGACACCAGGACCACGTGGGTGACACAGGTGCCACACGGGCAACACCAGGACCATGCGGGTGACACAGGTGCCACGCGGGCGCTACGGGTGCCACACAGGCAACGCTGGGTGCCACGCGGGTGACACTGGGTGCCACGCGGGCGACACTGGGGGCCATGCGGGCGACACAGGTGCCACACGGGTGACACTGGGGGCCATGCGGGCGACACGGGTGCCACGCGGGTGACACCAGGACCACGCGGGTGACATGGGTGCCACGCGGGCGACACCGGGGGCCATGCGGGCGACACGGGTGCCACACGGGTGACACTGGGGGCCATGTGGGTGACGCTCGGTGCCACGCGGGCAACACTGGGGGCCACACGGGGGCCACACTGGGGGACACTGGGGGCCACGCGGGCGACACCAGGACCACGCGGGTGACACAGGTGCCAGGTGGGCAACACCAGGACCATGCGGGTGACACAGGTGCCAGGCGGGCACCACGGGTGCCAGGTGGGTGACACCAGGACCACGCAGGGGGCCATGGGTGCCAGACGGGCGACACCAGGACCACACGGGCGACACAGGTGCCAGGTGGGTGACATCAGGAACACGCGGGCGACACAGGTGCCAGGTGGGCGACACCAGGACCATGCAGGTGACACAGGTGCCAGGCGGGCACCACGGGTGCCAGGTGGGTGACACCAGGACCACGCAGGGGCCATGGGTGCCAGACGGGCAACACCAGGACCACGCGGGCGACACAGGTGCCAGGTGGGCACCACGGGTGCCAGGTGGGCGACACCAGGACCACGCAGGGGCCACGGGTGCCACACGGGCGACACCAGGACCACGTGGGCGACACAGGTGCCATGGGTGCCACACAGGCGACACCAGGACCACGCGGGCGACACAGGTGCCAGGCGGGCACCACGGGCGCCAGGCGGGCACGGCCTCACCTCCTTGTAGAGCGAGTAGAGGAAGACGATGGTCTGGATGGTCTTGCCCAGCCCCATCTCGTCGGCCAGGATGGTATCGGTGCTCTGTGCCCACGAGAAGCGCAGCCAGTTGAGCCCCTCCAGCTGGTACAGGTGCAAGGTGCCACCCGTCGCCGTGATGAACCGCGGCTGCGTCTCGTACTTCACCGTCGGCTGCGGCGCGGGAGGGGGCACCGTCAGCGGGTGCCACCCAGGACACCGCGTCAGCCGACACCCACACCCCCCCACACACACACACCGCCAGGGACCACGAAGGTGCCAGGGCACCCAGGTGTGGGGGGGCACCCAGGTGGCTGGGCCACCAACCCCGCCCAGGGACGCCCAGGTGGGTACGTAGGTGCCAGGGCACCCAGGTGTGGGGGGCACCCAGGTGGCTGGGCCACCAACCCCCCCCCAAGGGACCCTCAGGTGGGTACGTAGGTGCCAGGGCACCCAGGTGTGGGGGGCACCCAGGTGGCTGGGCCACCAACCCCGCCCAGGGACGCCCAGGTGGGTACGAAGGTGCCAGGGCACCCAGGTGTCCTGGGGGGACCCAGGTTTGGAGGGGGGGGGATCCAAGTTTGGGGGGCACCTGGGCATCTGGGGGGACCCAGGTGTGGGGGGCACCCAGGTGGCTGGGCCACCAACCTCACCCAGGGACCCCCAGGTTGGTACGAAGGTGCCAGGGCACCCAGGTGTCCTGAGGGGACACAGGTTTGGGGGCGCCTGAGGATTCCGGGGGTGCCCCCCCGGTTCAGGGGTGCCCGAGCATTCCGGGGGTGCCTGAGGATTCCAGGGAGCCCCCGATTCGGGGATGCCCACGCTGGCGGTGCCCGGGTTGGCGGTGCCCAGTTCTGGGGTGCCTGCCGCTGGCAGTGCCCGGGTTGGCGGTGCCCGGGTCGGGGGTGCCCGCACTGGCGGTGCCCAGTTCGAGGGTGCCCGGGTCAGGGGTGCCCGCGCTGGCGGTGCCCGGGTTAGCGGTGCCCGGGTTGGCGGTGCCAGGGTCAGGGGTGCCAGGGTCGGGGGTGCCCAGGTCGGGGGTGCCGGCGCTGGCAGTGCCTGGGCCGGGGGTGCCCGCGCTGGCGGTGCCCGCACTCACGTCGTTGGTGGGCGAGTCGGGGGGTTCATCCCCCGGCGTCTCCTTCTTCTTCTTCTTGTAACGTCGGGGCTGCGCCGGGTCCTCCCCCATGAACATCTCCCTGAGGACACGGGGACAGGGGCACGGGGACACCAGGACAGGGACACGGGGACACCGGGGGGACAGGGGCACGGGGACACCGGGGGGACAGGGGCACAGGGACACCAGGACAGGGACAGGGGGACAGGGACAGGGGCACGGGGACACCGGGGGGACAGGGGCACGGGGACACCGGGACAGGGACAGAGGCACGGGGACAGGGGCACGGGGACACCGGGGGGACAGGGGCACGGGGACACCGGGACAGGGACAGAGGCACGGGGACAGGGGCACAGGGACACCGGGGGGGACAGGGGCACGGGGACATGGGAACAGGGACACGGGGACAGGGACACGGGGACACCAGGACAGGGACACGGGGACACCAGGACAGGGACACGGGGACAGGGACACGGGGACACCAGGACAGGGACACAGGGACAGGGACACAGGGACAGGGGCACGGGGACAGGGACACGGGGGACAGGGACAGGGGGACACCAGGGGGACAGGGGCACGGGGACACCGGGACAGGGACACAGGGACAGGGACAGGGACACGGGGACAGGGACACGGGCACAGGGGGACACCGGGGGGACAGGGGCACGGGGACACCGGGACACGGGAACAGGGACAGGGACATGGGGACAGGAGGACACCAGGACATGGACACGGGGACACCAGGGGGACAGGGTCATGGGGGACGGAGGGGACAGATGGACACAGGGGACAGGGGGGACACAGCAACGAAGGGACACAGGGAGACAGGGGACATGGGGGCACACGGGTGGGGACACGGGGACAGCACAAGGGATGGGGACGGGAGGGACATGGAGGGGACACAGGGACACGGAGGGGACACACGGCCGTGAGGACATGGGGACACACAGGGCCAGGTGGCACCGTGACGATATCGGGGCACTCATGGGGACGTGGGGGCACAGGGCCAGGTGGCACGTGCCCATGTCCCCATGTCCCCTCACGTCCCCCGTCCCCTGCCCCGTGTCCCCCTGTCCCGTCCTGTGTCCCCGTGTCCCCTGTCCTGTGTCCCCTCACCAGTGCTCCCAGTCCCCAGTCCCCTATCCCAGTGTCCCCTCACCAGTGCTCCCAGTCCCCCTGTCCCCTGTCCCCGTGTCCCCTCACCGGCACTGCCAGTCCCCAGTCCCCTATCCCAGTGTCCCCTCACCAGTGCTCCCAGTTCCACTGTCCCCTGTCCCCATGTCCCCTCACCGGCGTTGCCAGTCCCCAGTCCCCTATCCCAGTGTCCCCTCAACAGTGCTCCCAGTCCCCGTGTGCCCGTACCGGAGTTTCCAGTCCCCCTGTCCCCTGTCCCCGTGTCCCCATGTCCCCTGTGCCCCCACCAGTGCCCGTACCGGTGTTTCCAGTCCCCCCGTGTCCCCATGTCCCCTGTGCCCCCACCAGTGCCCGTACTGGTGTTTCCAGTCCCCTTGTCCCCTCTCCCCACGTCCCCGTGTCCCCTGTCCCCCACCAGTGCCCGTACCGGTGTTTCCAGTCCACCCGTGTCCCCGTGTCCCCTGTGCCCCCACCCGTGCCCGCACCGGTGTTTCCAGTCCCCGTGTCCCCTGTGCCCCCACCAGTGCCCGTACCGGTGTTTCCAGTCCCCTGTGCCCCCACCAGTGCCCGTACCGGTGTTTCCAGTCCCCTGTGCCCCCACCCGTGCCCGCACCGGTGTTTCCAGTCCCCGTGTCCCCTGTGCCCCCACCAGTGCCCGTACCGGTGTTTCCAGTCCCCGTGTCCCCTGTGCCCCCCACCCGTGCCCGCACCGGTGTTTCCAGTCCCCGTGTCCCCTGTGCCCCCACCCGTGCCCGCACCGGTGTTTCCAGTCCCCGTGTCCCCTGTGCCCCCACCCGTGCCCGCACCGGTGTTTCCAGTCCCCGTGTCCCCTGTGCCCCCCACCCGTGCCCGCACCGGTGTTTCCAGTCCCCGTGTCCCCTGTGCCCCCACCAGTGCCCGTACCGGTGTTTCCAGTCCCCCCGTTGTCCCCCGTGTCCCCTGTGCCCCCACCAGTGCCCGTACCGGTGTTTCCAGTCCCCTGTGCCCCCACCAGTGCCCGTACCGGTGTTTCCAGTCCCCTGTCCCCCACCAGTGCCCGTACCGGTGTTTCCAGTCCCCTGTGCCCCCACCAGTGCCCGTACCGGTGTTTCCAGTATGCCAGCTTGTGGAGGTCGTAGTCGGGGATGGGCATGTCGTCCTCCTCCCAGGTGGCCTGGTCGTAGGGCAGGTCGCGCCACTTCACCAGGTAGTGGTACTGCCCCTTGCGGTCCACGCTGCGCGGCACGGCGGGGCACCGGGGGGGGCGAGAATGGGCATCGGGGTCAATGGGCGCCACGGGGACAAGCGGCACCATAGGGGCAACAGGCATCAGAGGGACAACAGGCACCATAGGGGACAATGGGCACCATAGGGCACCATAGGGGCAACGGGCATCAGGGGGACAACGGGCACCATAGGGGACAATGGGCACCATAGGGGACAATGGGCACCATAGGGGCAACGGGCATCAGGGGGGCAACAGGCATCAGGGGGACAACGGGCACCATAGGGGACAATGGGCACCATAGGGGGACAATGGGCACCACGGGGACAATGGGCATCACAGGGACAACGGGCACCATAGGGGATAATGGGCACCACGGGGACAATGGGCATCACGGGGGCAACAGGTACCATAGGGGCAAGAGGCATCAGGGGGACAACGGGCACCATAGGGGACAACGTGCACCATAGGGGCAACAGGCACCATGGGGACAACGGGCACCATAGGGGCAACAGGCACCATGGGGACAACGGGCATCACGGGGACAACAGGCACCATAGGGGCAACAGGCACCATGGGGACAACGGGCATCAGGGGGGGCAACGAGCACCATAGGGGCAACAGGCACCATGGGGACAACAGGCATCAGGGGGGCAACGAGCACCATAGGGGCAACAGGCATCACGGGCACAACGGGCACCATAGGGGCAACAGGCACCATAGGGACAACGGGCATCAGGGGGGCAAACGAGCACCATAGGGGCAACAGGCATCACGGGGACAAACGGGCACCATAGGGGCAACGGGCATCACGGGGACAACGGGCACCATAGGGGCAACGGGCACCATAGGGGCAACAGGCACCATGGGGACAACGGGCATCACGGGGACAACAGGCACCATAGGGGCCAATGGGCACTACGGGAAATAACGGGCATCACGGGGACAACAGGTACCATAGGGGCAACAGGCATCAGGGGGACAACGGGCACCATAGGGGCAACAGGCACCATGGGGACAACGGGCATCAGGGGGGCAACGAGCACCATAGGGGCAACAGGCACCATGGGGACAACGGGCATCATGGGGACAACAGGCACCATAGGGGCAACAGGCACCATGGGGACAACGGGCATCAGGGGGGCAACGAGCACCATAGGGGCAACAGGCATCACGGGGACAACAGGCACCATGGGGACAATGGGCACTACGGGTACAACAGGCACCATAGGGGTCAATGGGCACTACGGGAATAACGGGCATCATGGGGGCAACGAGCACCATAGGGGCAACAGACATCAGGGGGGCAACGGGCACCATAGGGGCAACAGGCATCACGGGGACAACAGGCACCATGGGGACAATGGGCCACTACGGGTACAACAGGCACCATAGGGGTCAATGGGCACTATGGGAATAACGGGCATCACGGGGGCAACGAGCACCATAGGGGCAACAGACATCAGGGGGGCAACGGGCACCATAGGGGACAATGAACTCTATGGGGACACTGGGCACCATGGGAAAAATGGGCACTGTGGGGACAACGGGCACCATGGGGACAACGTGTGTTGTGGGAACACTGGGCACCACAGGTACTATGAGGACATCGGGCATCAACGGGGACAACGGGCACCACAGGGGCAACGGGCACCACAGGGGACAAAGGGCATCCAGGGGGCAAGGGGCACAACGGGGACAAAGGGCATCCAGGGGGCAAAGGGACAGCCAGGGGCCTGGCAGGGGTTGGCAGTGGCACCAGGGCACAGGGAGGTCACCCGAGAGCCAGCAGGGGTCACCCACGGGCACCAGTGCCAGCGGGCAGAGACTGGGGACAGCCCAGAGCCCGGGGGCACCTGGACATGGGGGACAGGGGGTCACCTGGGAACAGAGACACCTGGACATGGGGACACGGGGTCACCTGGGGACATGGGGTCACCCGGGGACATGTGGTCACCTGGGGACACGGGGTCTCCTGGGGACAAGGACACCTGGACATGGAGACATGGGGTCACCTGGGGACAGGGGGTCACCCAGGGACATGTGGTCACCTGGGGACACAAGGTCACCTGAGGAAAGGGACACCTGGACATAGGGACACAGGGTCACCTGGGGACATGGGGTCACCTGGGGACACGGGGTCACCTGGGGAAAGGGACACATGGACATGGGGACAGGGGGTCACCCAGGGACACAGGGTAACCTGGGGACATGGGGTCACTTGGGGACAGGGACACCTGGACATGGGGACACGGGTCACCCGGGGACACGGGGTCACCTGGGGACAGAGACACCTGGACATGGGGACACGGGGTCACCTGAGGACAGGGGGTCACCTAGGGACAGGCACACAGGGTCACCTGGGAACAGGGACACCTGGACATGGGGACATGGGGTCACCCAGGGACATGGGGTCACCTGGGGACACAAGGTCACCTGGGGACAGGGACATGGGATCACCTGAGGACAAGGGGTCACCTGGGGACAGGGACACCTGGACATGGGGACACGGGGTCACCTGGGGACATAGGGTCACCTGGGGACAGGGACACGGTCACTGGGGAAATGGGGTCACCTGGGGACAGGGACACCTGGACATGGGGACACAGGGTCACCTGAGGACACGGGGTCACCTGGGGACAGGGACACATGGACATGGGGACACGGGGTCACCTGAGGACACGGGGTCACCTGGGGACAGGGACACCTGGACATGGGGACACGGGGTCACCTGAGGACATGGGGACACCTGGACATGGGGTCACGTGGGGACAGGGACACACGGAAGGACGTGAGGGTGTCCTTAGAGCTCCTAAGAGTGCCCAGAACGTCCCCAGGGGTGCCAGCGCTGTCCCCAACCCCCACCCGGGCACTCCCTGCTCCTGTGCCAATCCCCCCCCCCCCCCGATGTGGGGGGGCCCGTGGGTGCCCCCCGAGCCACCTGGCACCGCCGGGTGCTGGGGTGTTCCTAGAGGACCTGGGGGTGTTCCCAGAGGCCCTGGGGTGCCAGCGCTGTCCCCCAACCCCTACCTGGGCACTCACCCGTCCCCGTGCCAATCCCCCCCCCGATGCGGGGGGGCCGTGTGCCAATCCCCCCCCCGATGCGGGGGGCCGTGGGTGCCCCCCAAGCCGCCTGGCACCGCCGGGTGTTGGGGTGTTCCCAGAGGTGCTGGGGTGCCAGCGCTGTCCCCAACCCCTACCTGGGCACTCCCCGTCCCCGTGCCAATCCCCCCCCTCAATACGGGGGAGCCGTGGGTGCCCCCCGAGCCGCCTGGCACCGCCGGGTGTTGGGGTGTTCCCAGAGGTGCTGGGGGTGTTCCTAGAGGCCCTGGGGGTGTTCCCAGAGGCCCTGGGGTGCCAGCGCTGTCCCCAACCCCTACCTGGGCACTCCCCGCCCCCGTGCCAATCCCCCCCCCGATGCGGGGGGGCCGTGGGTGCCCCCCGAGCCGCCTGGCACCGCCGGGTGTTGGGGTGTTCCCAGAGGTGCTGGGGTGCCAGCGCTGTCCCCAACCCCTACCTGGGCACTCCCCGCCCCCGTGCCAATCCCCCCCCCGATGCGGGGGGGCCGCGGGTGCCCCCCGAGCCGCCTGGCACCGCCGGGCACCGCCCCACCTGTGGTTGATGATGCGGTGCACCGTCATCCACTCGGGTTTGATGCCGTAGCGGTAGAAGCGCTCCTCCATGCCCCCGAAAAGGGGGTCCCCCCCGGCGCCCCGCTTCTCGCTCTTGCCGTCGTCGTCCCCGGAGCCGTAGTCCAGGGGGGGGGGGCTCGTCCATGTCGTTCTTCCGCTGGTAGTTCCGATACATCACCAGGTGGAAGATCTCCAGCTGCAGGGGGGGCACACGGGGGGGCACCCCAAAATTAGGGGGGGGGGAGGGGGGGCAGGGGGCAAGGCTTCTGCGGGGGGTGGGGGGGGCACAGGGGGTGCTGCTCCTCTTCCCCTGCCCCAGGGCTGAGGGTTTTTTGGGGGGGGCCTGAAGGACGAGGACTCCCCCAGTTGCGGATATCGGGGTGTCCCCAACTCCTAGGGATCCCCCCCAGCTCCCAACTGGGGATATTGGGGTGTCCCCAGTCCTAGGGAACCCCCCCAGCCCCCAAGTGGGGATATTGAGGTGTCCCCCAACTCCTAGGGATCCCCCCCAGCCCCCAACTGGGGATACTGGGGTGTCCCCAGTCCTAGGGAACCCCCAGTTGCGGATATCGGGGTGTCCCCAACTCCTAGGGATCCCCCCCCAGCTCCCAACTGGGGATGTTGGGGTGTCCCCAGTCCTAGGGAACCCCCCCAACCCCCAACTGGGGATGTTGGGGTGTCCCCAGTCCTAGGGACCCCCACAAGTTCCCTGTGCAGGTTACACCTGGGGGGGTCACCAGCCCCAGGCCCCCCAAGTTGGGGGATATCGGGGTCCCCCTCACTATCAGGGCCCCCCCCGAAGGGGCTGGATGCCCCCCCCCCCATTAATATCGGGGTCCCTCTGGTCTCAGGGCCCCCCAGGAGGGGTGGCTGAGGCCCCCCCAGTTTCCAAGGGTGGCAGACGTGTCCCTCTCTCTCCTTTTGGGCTCCCCCCCCTCCCCAATTTCAGGAGGTGGTGGGGGTCCCCCCCCAGTTTTTAACACCACCCCCACCCCCCCCACGGGGGGTAACCAAGACACCTCAATATCTGCACCCCCAAGCTGGACACCCCAAAACTGGGCCCTCCTCAAGGGGGAGGGGGGGAGGGAGGGTGTGGATGCTCCTCCCCCCTCCAGTTTCAGGGTCCCCTCAGAGGGTGACTGTGCCCGCCCCTCCCCTCCCCTCCCCCCCCCCCCGTTTTTGGGGTGCCCCCCAGGTGCCCGCAGGTGCCCGCAGGTGCCCGCGTACCTGCAGCTCCTTGATCCAGGAGCAGTGCCAGTAGGAGAGCCCCACCCACTTGACGAAGAACTCGCGCTCCGAGCGGCCCTGCAGCGCCTGGGGGGGCCCCCTCGGCTTGGGGGGCACCGGGGGGCGCGGGGCACCGGGGGGGGCGGCTCCCCCCACCGCCAGTACAGGATCTTCTGCACCCGCCCCTTCAGCACCGGGCACTGCGGGGGCACAAGGGGGGAGGGAGGGGGGCAGCGGCGTTGGGGACAGCGGGGACACGGCCACGAGGGATTGCCGTGCCCCCCCCCCCCCCCCCCAGCACCCGGAGCACCCAGGTGTCCCAACAGGTCCTTGTCCCACCCCCACCAGGTCCCCGTCCCATCCCAGTCCCATCCTCATCCCTGTCCCACCCCCACCAGGTCCCTCTCCTGTCCCACCCCCACCAGGTCCCCATCCCTGTCCCATCCCTGTCCCTGTCCCAATGCCACCAGGTCCCCATCCCATCCCCATCCCCAACCCTATCCCTGTCCCATCCCTGTCCCTGTCCCAATGCCACCAGGTCCCCATCCCATCCCCATCCCTATCTTTGTCCCATCCCTGTCCCTGTCCCAATGCCACCAGGTCCCCATCCCATCCCCATCCCTATCCCTGTCCCATCCCTGTCCCTGTCCCAATGCCACCAGGTCCCCATCCCATCCCCAACCCTATCCCTGTCCCATCCCTGTCCCTGTCCCAATGCCACCAGGTCCCCGTCCCATCCCCATCCCTGTCCCATCCCTGTCCCCGTCCCAATGCCACCAGGTCCCCATCCCCATCCCTATCTTTGTCCCATCCCTGTCCCTGTCCCAATGCCACCAGGTCCCCATCCCATCCCCATCCCTGTCCCATCCCTGTCCCTGTCCCAATGCCACCAGGTCCCCATCCCCATCCCTATCCCTGTCCCATCCCTGTCCCTGTCCCAATGCCACCAGGTCCCCATCCCCATCCCTATCCCTGTCCCATCCCTGTCCCTGTCCCAATGCCACCAGGTCCCCATCCCCATCCCTATCCCTGTCCCATCCCTGTCCCTGTCCCAATGCCACCAGGTCCCCATCCCATCCCCATCCCTGTCCCATCCCTGTCCCTGTCCCAATGCCACCAGGTCCCCATCCCATCCCCATCCCTGTCCCATCCCTGTCCCTGTCCCAATGCCACCAGGTCCCCATCCCCATCCCTATCTTTGTCCCATCCCTGTCCCCGTCCCAATGCCACCAGGTCCCCATCCCCATCCCTATCTTTGTCCCATCCCTGTCCCTGTCCCAATGCCACCAGGTCCCCATCCCCATCCCTATCCCTGTCCCATCCCTGTCCCTGTCCCAATGCCACCAGGTCCCCATCCCATCCCCAACCCTATCCCCGTCCCATCCCTGTCCCTGTCCCAATGCCACCAGGTCCCCGTCCCATCCCCATCCCTATCCCCGTCCCATCCCTGTCCCTGTCCCAATGCCACCAGGTCCCCGTCCCATCCCCATCCCTATCCCTGTCCCATCCCTGTCCCTGTCCCAATGCCACCAGGTCCCCATCTCATCCCCAACCCTATCCCCGTCCCATCCCCACCAGGTCCCCGTCCCATCCCTGTCCCAACGCCACCAGGTCCCGGTCCCATCCCTCTCCCCGTCCCATCCCCACCAGGTCCCGGTCCCATCCCCGTCCCATCCCTATCCCAACGCCACCAGGTCCCCGTCCCATCCCTGTCCCACCCTGTCCATCACCACCAGGTCCCGGTGCCATCCCACCCCTGTCCCAACACCACCAGGTCCCCATCCCATCCCATCCCTGTCCCGTCCCCGTCCCTGTCCCACCCTGTCCCATCCCCATCCCTGTCCCAGTGCCACCAGGTCCCCGTCCCATCCCCATCCCTGTTCCTGTCCCATCCCCGTCCCATCCCCACCAGGTCCCAGTCCCGTCCCCGTCCTGTCCCGCCCTGTCCATCACCACCAGGTCCCGGTGCCATCCCCGTCCCAATGCCACCAGGTCCTGGTGCCACCCCTGTCCCAACGCCACCAGGTCCCATGCCCGTCCCATCCCATGTCCATCCGTGTCCCATCCCCACCAGGTCCCCATCCCATCCCTGTCCCGTCCCCGTCCCTGTCCCACCCTGTCCCATCCCCATCCCTGTCCCATCCCCACCCCTGTCCCAACGCCACCAGGTCCCATGCCCATCCCATCCCATGCCCACCTGTGTCCCATCCCCACCAGGTCCCGTCCCCATCCCGTCCGGGTGCCACCAGGTCCCGGTGCCACCCCTGTCCCAACGCCACCAGGTCCCATGCCCATCCCATGCCATGCCCACCCGTGTCCCATCCCCACCAGGTCCCGTCCCCATCCCGTCCGGGTGCCACCAGGTCCCGGTGCCATGCCCACCCGTGTCCCATCCCCACCAGGTCCCGTTCCCATCCCGTCCGGGTGCCACCAGGTGGCGGTGCCAGGGCGCGGCTGTGCGGGTGTGCCCTCACCGTGCAGCGGGGACAGAGCCACTCTCCGTTGGGGACCTCGGGCAGGGGGGGGGTTGAGGCAGTGGATGTGGTAGGAGGAGACGCAGGCGTCGCAGCAGAGCAGCTCGCCGCCGTCCTTGCACACGCGGCAGTACTCCATGTGGTCGTCCTCCTCCTCCTTCTCGCCCTCCTCCTCCTCCTCTTCCTCCTCCTCCTCCTCCTCCTTCGCTTCCCACTGCACCCCCTCCTTCTCCTGCGCGACACCCGCCGTCAGGCACCCCGGAACCGCGCCCGGGGAACCCCCCCGCGAGCCCCAACCTCACCAGCGATGCCCCAACCCGACCCCCGCCCACAGGAACCCCTCGAGGAACCCCAACTCCACCAGGAACCCCTCGAGGAACACCCAAACCCCAGGAACTCCTCAAGGAACACCCAAACCCCACCCACAGGGACCCCTCGAGGAACCCCAACTCCACCAGGAAACCCTCGAAGAACACCCAAACCCCAGGAACCCCTCAAGGAACACCCAAACCCCACACACAGGGACCCCTCGAGGAACCCCAACTCCACCAGGAAACCCTCGAAGAACACCCAAACCCCACCCACAGAGACCCCCCGAGGAACCCCAAGTCCACCAGGAACCCCTCGAGGAACACCCAAACCCCAGGAACTCCTCAAGGAACACCCAAACCCCACCCACAGGGACCCCTCGAGGAACCCCAACTCCACCAGGAAACCCTCGAAGAACACCCAAACCCCAGGAACCCCTCAAGGAACACCCAAACCCCACACACAGGGACCCCTCGAGGAACCCCAACTCCACCAGGAACCCCTCGAGGAACACCCAAACCCAAGGAACTCCTCAAGGAACACCCAAACCCCACACACAGGGACCCCTCGAGGAACCCCAACTCCACCAGGAAACCCTCGAAGAACACCCAAACCCCAGGAACCCCTCAAGGAACACCCAAACCCCACACACAGGGACCCCTCGAGGAACCCCAACTCCACCAGGAAACCCTCGAAGAACACCCAAACCCCAGGAACCCCTCAAGGAACACCCAAACCCCACACACAGGGACCCCTCGAGGAACACCCAAACCCCACCCACAGGGACCCCTTGAGGAACCCCAACTCCACCCACAGGGACCCCTCGAGGAACCCCAACTCCACCAGGAACCCCTCGAGGAACACCCAAACCCCACCCCCAGGGACCCCTCGAGGAACCCCAACTCCACCAGGAACCCCTCGAGGAACACCCAAACCCCACCCCCAGGGACCCCTCGAGGAACCCCAACTCCACCAGGAACTCCTCGAGGAACACCCAAACCCCACCCCCAGGGACCCCTCGAGGAACCCCAACTCCACCAGGAACCCCTCGAGGAACACCCAAACCCCACCCCCAGGGACCCCTCGAGGAACCCCAACTCCACCAGGAACCCCTCGAGGAACACCCAAACCCCAGGAACCCCTCAAGGAACACCCAAACCCCACACACAGGGACCCCTCGAGGAACCCCAAGTCCACCAGGAACCCCTCGAGGAACACCCAAACCCCACCCACAGAGACCCCCCGAGGAACCCCAAGTCCACCAGGAACCCCTCGAGGAACACCCAAACCCCACCCCTAGGGACCCCTCAAGGAACCCCAACTCCACCAGGAACCCCTCAAGGAACACCCAAACCCCATCCCCAGGGACCCCTCAAGGAACCCCAACTCCACCAGGAACCCCTCAAGGAACACCCAAGGAACACCCAGACCCCAGGAACTCCTCAAGGAACACCCAAACCCCACCCACAGGACCCCTCGAGGAACCCCAAACCCCAGGAACCCCTCAAGGAACATCCAACCTCAGGAACTCCTCAAGGAACACCCAAACCCCACCCACAGGGACCCCTCGAGGAACCCCAACTCCACCAGGAACCCCCTCGAGGAACACCCAAACCCCAGGAACCCCTCAAGGAACACCCAAACCCCACCCACAGGGACCCCTTGAGGAACCCCAAACCCCAGGAACCCCTCAAGGAACCCCCACCCCCAGGACCCTGGAGGACCCCGTGCCACAGGAACCCCCGGAGGACCCCCCCACCCCCGGAGGACCCCCCACCCCCAGGAACCCCTGGAGGACCCCGTGCCGCAGCTCACGCAGTGGGGGCAGCTCCAGCGGCCCTCGGGCGCGCGGTCCAGCTCGGGGTCGAGGCACACCAGGTGGTAGGCGCGGGGACAGGTGTCGCACAGGATGATCTCCCCGCCTGCTGGCACACCTCGCAGTAGTCCTGGTGGTCCGTCTCGTAGCCATCGCCCTCCTCCTCCGGGCCAGGACCTGCGGGGACGCCACGCAATGCCCGCTGCCACCCACCGGCACGCGCGGGGGGACAAGGGGGGACCGGGGGGCAGCGGGGAGAGGGGCATGGGGGACAGGGGGGATGGGGACAGGGGGGCACTGGGGACTGGGGCATGGGGGACAGGGGGGATGGGGACAGGGGGGGCACTGGGGACTGGGGGGCACTGGGGACAGGGGCATGGGGGACAGGGGGATGGGGACAGGGGGGCACTGGGGACAGGGGCATGGGGGACAGGGGGATGGGGACAGGGGGGCACTGGGGACTGGGGCATGGGGGACAGGGGGATGGGGACAGGGGGGCACTGGGGACTGGGGGGCACTGGGGACAGGGGGGCACTGGGGACAGGGGCATGGGGGACACGGGTATGGGGACAGGGGGGCACTGGGGACAGGGGCATGGGGGACAGGGGGATGGGGACAGGGGGGCACTGGGGACTGGGGGGCACTGGGGACAGGGGGGCACTGGGGACAGGGGCATGGGGGACACGGGTATGGGGACAGGGGGGCACTGGGGACAGGGGCATGGGGGACAGGGGGATGGGGACAGGGGGGCACTGGGGACTGGGGGGCACTGGGGACAGGGGGCACTGGGGACAGGGGCATGGGGGACAGGGGTATGGGGACGGGGGCACTGGGGGGCACTGGGGGGCACTGGGGACAAGGGGGCACTGGGGACGGGGGGCACTGGGGACAGGGGCATGGGGGACAGGGGTATGGGGGACAGGGGGGCACTGGGGACAGGGGGGCACTGGGGACGGGGGTATAGGGACAGGGGGGCACTGGCGGGCACTGGGGACAGGGGGGCACTGGGGACTGGGGGTTATGGGGATAGGGGGGCACTGGGAATGGGGGCATGGGGGACAGGGGTATGGGGACAGGGGGGCACTGGGAATGGGGGTATAGGGACGGGGGGCACTGGGGACGGGGGCATGGGGGACAGGGGGATGGGGACAGGGTGGGCACTGGGGACGGGGGGGGCACTGGGGACAGGGGGGCACTGGGGACAGGGGCATGGGGGACAGGGGTATGGGGACGGGGGCACTGGGGGGCACTGGGGACAAGGGGGCACTGGGGACGGGGGGCACTGGGGACAGGGGGTATGGGGGACAGGGGGGCACTGGGGACTGGGGGGCACTGGGGACGGGGGTATAGGGACAGGGGGGCACTGGCGGGCACTGGGGACAGGGGGGCACTGGGGACTGGGGGTTATGGGGATAGGGGGGCACTGGGAATGGGGGCATGGGGGACAGGGGTATGGGGACAGGGGGGCACTGGGGAATGGGGGTTATGGGGATAGGGGGGGCACTGGGAATGGGGGCATGGGGGACAGGGGGATGGGGACAGGGTGGGCACTGGGGACGGGGGGGCACTGGGGACAGGGGGTTATGGGGATAGGGGGGGCACTGGGAATGGGGGCATGGGGGACAGGGGTATGGGGACAGGGGGGCACTGGGGACTGGGGGTTATGGGGATAGGGGGGCACTGGGAATGGGGGCATGGGGGACAGGGGTATGGGGACAGGGTGGGCACTGGGGACAGGGTTATGGGGACAGGGGGGCACTGGCGGGCACTGGGGACAGGAGGTATGGGGACAGGGGGGGCACTGGGGACAGGGGGGGCACTGGGGACAGGGGGGCACTGGCGGGCACTGGGGACAGGGGGTATGGGGACAGGGGGGCACGGCACTGGGGACGGGGGGGGCACTGGGGACGGGGTATGGGGACAGGGGGGCACTGGGGACGGGGGCATGGGGGACAGGGGTATGGGGGACAGGGGGGTGGGGGCACTGGGGACGGAGAGGCACCAGGGATTAGGGGGGCACTGGGGACAGGGGGCACGGGGGACAGGGGTATGGCGGACAGGGGGGTGGGGGCACTGGGGGGCACCGGGGATTAGGGGGCACTGGGGACAGGGGGCACGGGGGACAGGGGTATGGGGGACAGGGGGGTGGGGGCACTGGGGACGGGGGGGGCACGGGGGACAGGGGGCACGGGGGACAGGGGGGTGGGGGCACTGGGGACGGGGGGGTACCGGGGACGGGGGAGTTGGGACAGGGGCGTGGGGGCACTGGGGACAGGGGAGTGCTGGGACATCCCAGGGGCATCTGGGATGGGACACGGGGTCACTGGGGACATGGGACAGAGGGACACTGGGCACATGGGGACAGAGGGACACTGGGCATGGAAGGACAGGGGCATGGGGACATGGGGGCACCAGGGACGGGGTGATGGGGACACAGGGACAGAGGGCCCTGGGGATGGGGACACTGGGAACGGGGGTGCTGGGGACACCAGGGATGGGGGCACTGGGAATGGGGGCACTGGGGGTGCTGAGGGCACCAGGGGTGGGGACATGGGGACAGGGACGTGGGGACACCAAAGGCACCGGAGAGGGGACAGGGATGGGGTGACAGGGAAGAAGGCGGGGGCTGGGAGCCCCCAGATGCCACCACCGACACGGGGAAGGGACCGGGCACCCCGCCGAGGGGGCCACCACGGGCTCCGGGCCCCCGGGTGACAGCTTGGGGACACTGAGGGGGGGGGGGTCTCACCGTGTGGGGGCACCGGGCCCGTCCCCGGGGGGCCACGCTCCCGGCTGAGGCCGGCGCAGGGGGCTGCAAGGAGAGAGGGGGAGGGGGGGACGGGACGGGACGGGGGCGTCACCTGGCATCCCCGCCGCGGGCACTGGGGGTGGGGGCGAGGCGGTGGCACCCAGGGGCCGGTGACAATTGGGGACACTCACCCTTCTTCTTCTTGCGGCCCGGACGGCCCCGCTTGAGCTTCTTGAGGCGGGTGGTGGGGTCGGGGCGGGGGTGGCACCCAGCACCCCCGGGCTCTCGGCGTCCGACTCCTCCTCCACCTCCCCCGCGTCCTCGCTCTGGTTGGGGACAAACGGGTGACACTGGGGGGGGGGGCACTGGGGGGGGACGGGACAGGGGGACACCCAGGGACAAGGGGATGTGGGCACAGGGAGACACGAGGGTGGTGGCAGGAGGGGGCCACAGGGTGAGGTGCCACCAACTGGGAACACTGGGGGACAGGAGGGAATCCCAGTGCCCCCCCCGCCAATTCCAGGGGGGATCCCAGTGTGTGTGTGTGTCCCCCAGTTCCAGGGGGGATCCCAGTGCCCTCCCCCCCCCCCCCAGTTCCAGGGGATCCCAGTGCCCCCCCCCCAGTTCCAGGGGCTCCCAGTTCCCCCCCCCCCCCAGTTCCAGGGGGGATCCCAGTTCCCCCCCCCAGTTCCAGGGGGGATCCCAGTGTGTGTGTGTGTGTCCCAGTTCCAGGAGGTCCCAGTGCCCCCCCCCCCCTCCCAGTTCCAGGGGGGATCCCAGTTCCCCCCCCCAATTCCAGGGGGGATCCCAGTGTGTGTGTGTGTCCCCCAGTTCCAGGAGGTCCCAGTGCCCTCCCCCCCCCCCCCAGTTCCAGGGGATCCAGTGCCCCCCCCCCAGTTCCAGGGGCTCCCAGTTCCCCCCCCCCCCCAGTTCCAGGGGGGATCCCAGTTCCCCCCCCCAGTTCCAGGGGGGATCCCAGTGTGTGTGTGTGTGTCCCAGTTCCAGGAGGTCCCAGTGCCCCCCCCCCCCTCCCAGTTCCAGGGGGGATCCCAGTTCCCCCCCCCAGTTCCAGGGGGGATCCCAGTGTGTGTGTGTGTCCCCCAGTTCCAGGAGGTCCCAGTGCCCCCCCCCCCCCAGTTCCAGGGGGGATCCCAGTTCCCCCCTCCAGTTCCAGGGGCTCCCAGTGCCCCCCTCCAGTTCCAGGGGGATCCCAGTGTCGTTGTCCCCCTCAGTCCCAGGGGCTCCCAGTTCCCCCCCCAGTTCCAGGGGGGCTCCCAGTGCCCCCCCCGAGTTCCAGGGGGATCCCAGTGCCCCCCCCCCCAGTTCCAGGGGGGATCCCAGTTCCCCCCTCCAGTTCCAGGGGCTCCCAGTGCCCCCCCCCAGTTCCAGGGGGATCCCAGTGTCGTTGTCCCCCTCAGTCCCAGGGGCTCCCAGTTCCCCCCCCCCCCAGTTCCAGGGGGGCTCCCAGTGCCCCCCCCAGTTCTAGGGGTTCCCAGTGCCCCCCCCCAGTTCCAGGGGTTCCCAGTGCCCCCCCCCGAGTTCCAGGGGGGATCCCAGTTCCCCCCTCCAGTTCCAGGGGCTTCCAGTTCCCCCCCCCAGTTCCAGGGGGGATCCCAGTGCCCCCCCCCAGTTCCAGGGGCTCCCAGTTCCCCCCCCCCCCAGTTCCAGGGGGCTCCCAGTGCCCCCCCCAGTTCCAGGGGTTCCCAGTGCCCCCCCCCAGTTCCAGGGGCTCCCAGTGCCCCCCCCGTACCGAGCTGCTCTTCTTCCTCTTGCCTCCCAGTGCTCCCAGTTTGATTTTCAGCGGCGCCATCTTCCTCCCCTTCATCTTCCTCTTCAGCTCGGGCACCCGCGGGCTCTTGCTGCGCTTCTTGTGCCCGGGGCCTGGGGGGGCACCCGGCGCTCAGGGGGGGCACCCCCCCCCAGCAGGCCCCCCGAACCCCCAACATCCCCCGGGATCCCCTTGGGGACCCCCAAACCTCCCCGGGATCCCCTCGGGGACCCCCACATCCCCAGGGACCCCCAAACCTCCCCGGGATCCCCTCGGGGACCCCCACATCCACAGGGACCCCCAAACCTCCCTGGGATCCCCTCGGGGACCCCCACATCCACAGGGACCCCCAAACCTCCCCGGATCCCCTCGGGGACCCCCACATCCCCAGGGACCCCCAAACCTTCCTCGGGATCCCCTCGGGGACCCCCACATCCCCAGGGACCCCCAAACCTTCCTCGGGATCCCCTCGGGGACCCCCACATCCACAGGGACCCCCAAACATCCCCGGGATCCCCTTGGGGACCCCCAAACCTCCCCGGGATCCCTCGGGTACCCCCAAATCCCAGGGACCCCCAAACATCCCCGGGATCCCCTTGGGGACCCCCAAACCTCCCCGGGATCCCCTCGGGTACCCCCAAATCTCCAGGGACCCCCAAACCTCCCTGGGATCCCCCCGGGGACCCCCACATCCCCAGGGACCCCCAAACCTCCTGGGATCCCCTTGGGGACCCCCAAACCTCCCCGGGATCCCCTTGGGAACCCCCACATCCCCAGGGACCCCCAAACCTCCCCGGGATCCCCTTGGGGATCCCCAAAACCCGAGGAACCTCCAAACTGCCCCAAGGACCCCTAAAGCCCCCCCAGGCCCCCCAAACTCCCCACAAGGACCCCTAAAGCCCCCCAGGCCCCCCAAACCCCTCCCAAGGACCCCTAAACCCACCCCAGGCCCCCCAAACTCCCCCCAAGGACCCCTAAAGCCCCCCAGGGCCCCCTAAAATGCACCAAGGACCCCTAAAGCCCCCCAGGCCCCCCAAACTCCCCCAAGGACCCCTAAAGCCCCCGCAGGGCCCCCAAGGACCCCTAAAGCCCCCCCAGGGTCCCCCAATTCCTTCCAAGGACCCCTAACCCCCCCCCGGGCCCCCCAAACCCCTCCCAAGGACCCCTAAACCCACCCCAGGCCCCCAAACTCCTCCCAAGGACCCCTAAAGCCCCCCCAGGGTCCCCCCAATTCCTTCCAAGGACCCCTAACCCCTCCCCCCGGGCCCCCCAAATTCCTCCCAAGGAGCCCTAAACCCACCCCAGGCCCCCCAAACCCCTCCAAGGACCCCTAAAGCCCCCGCAGGGCCCCCCAAAGACCCCTAAAGCCCCCTCAGGGTCCCCCAATTCCTTCCAAGGACCCCTAACCCCCCCCCGGGCCCCCCAAACCCCTCCAAGGACCCCTAAAGCCCCCCCGGGCCCCCCAAACCCCTCCAAGGACCCCTAAAGCCCCCCAGGGCCCCCCAAACTCCCCCCAAGGACCCCTAAAGCCCCCGCAGGGCCCCCCAAAGACCCCTAAAGCCCCCCCAGGGTCCCCCAATTCCTTCCAAGGACCCCTAAAGCCCCCCCAGGCCCCCCAAACCCCTCCCAAGGACCCCTAACCCCCCCCCCGGGCCCCCCAAACCCCTCCCAAGGACCCCTAAACCCACCCCAGGCCCCCCAAACTCCCCCAAGGACCCCTAAAGCCCCCCCAGGGCCCCCTAAAATGCACCAAGGAGCCCTAAAGCCCCCCCAGGCCCCCCAAACCCCTCCCAAGGACCCCTAACCCCCCCCCCGGGCCCCCCAAACCCCTCCCAAGGACCCCTAACCCCCCCCCAGGCCCCCCAAACTCCTTCCAAGGACCCCTAAAGCCCCCCCAGGCCCCCAAACTCCTTCCAAGGACCCCTAAAGCCCCCGCAGGGCCCCCCAAAGACCCCTAAAGCCCCCCCAAGGTCCCCCAATTCCTTCCAAGGACCCCTAACCCCCCCCCCGGGCCCCCCAAACCCCTCCCAAGGAGCCCTAAACCCACCCCAGGCCCCCCAAACCCCTCCCAATGACCCCTAAAGCCCCCGCAGGGCCCCCCAAAGACCCCTAAAGCCCCCCCAGGGTCCCCCAATTCCTTCCAAGGACCCCTAAAGCCTCCCCAGGGCCCCCCAAACTCCTTCCAAGGACCCCTAACCCCCCCCAGGCCCCCCAAACTCCTTCCAAGGACCCCTAACCCCCCCCAGGCCCCCCAAATTCCTTCCAAGGACCCCTAAAGTCCCCAGGGCCCCCTAAAATGCACCAAGGAGCCCTGAAGCCCCCCCAGGCCCCCCAAACTCCCCCCAAGGACCCCTAAACCCCCCCAGGGCCCCCTAAAATGCACCAAGGACCCCTAAAGCCCCCCCAGGCCCCCCAAACCCCTCCCAAGGACCCCTAAAGCCCTCCCAGGGCCCCCCAAACTCCCCCAAGGACCCCTAAAGCCCCCGCAGGGCCCCCCAAAGACCCCTAAAGCCCCCCCAGGGTCCCCCAATTCCTTCCAAGGACCCCTAAAGCCCCCCCAGGGCCCCCCAAACTCCTTCCAAGGACCCCTAACCCCCCCCAGGGTCCCCCAATTCCTTCCAAGGACCCATAAAGCCCCCCCAAACTCCTCCCAAGGACCCCTAAACCCCCCCCAGGCCCCCCAAACCCCTCCCAAGGACCCTAACCCCCCCAGGCCCCCCAAATTCCTTCCAAGGACCCCTAAAGCCCACCCAGCGTCCCCCAAACTCCTCCCAAGGACCCCTAAAGCCCCCCAGGGCCCCCTAAAATGCACCAAGGACCCTTAAACCCCCCCCAGGCCCCCCAAACTCCCCCAAGGACCCTAAAGCCCCCCCAGGGTCCCCCAATTCCTTCCAAGGACCCCTAAAGCCCCCCCAAACCCCTCCCAAGGACCCCTAAAGCCCCCCCAGGGCCCCCCCCGGGGAGCCCAGGGATGCGGGCGCGGGGTCCTCGCCCACCTTTGCCCTCCTTGGTCTTGGCCTTGCGCAGGGGCGGGGGGGGCGCCTCGGGGGCCACTGCGGCCACGGCCGCCGACACCTGCTCGGCCACGGCGGCGGCGGCGGCGGCGGCGGCGGCGGCCACGGCGGCGGCGGAGCCTTTGAAGGGGTTGTTGGCGCTGAACTCGCGCCACTTGGCGCCCAGGATGGTCATCATCTTCGACATCGGGATTTTGGGGTTCTTCTTGGCGATGAGGGGCCTGGCGGGGACCCGGGGAGGGGGGGAGGGGGGGCACGATGGGACCCCAAGGTGCTCCTCTGCCCCCCCCCCCCCCCCCTCGAGGATCCCAGGGTGCGCCCCCCTCCCCCGTGCTCACCCAGCACCCCGAGGTGCCCTGAAAGTACCCACACGCACCCCTGCTGAGGTGCCCCCAGCACCCAGAGGGACCCTCCAGGACCCCCAGGTGCCCCCCAGCACCCCAAGGTGCCCCTCCCCATCCCCCTGAGGTGCCCCCCAGCACCCAGAGGGACCCTCCAGGACCCCCAGGTGCCCCCCAGCACCCCAAGATACCCCCCCACCCCATTCCCCAAGGTGCCCCCAGCACCCAGAGGGACCCTCCAGTACCCCCAGGTGCCCCCCAGGAGCATGCTGTGCCCCCCCAGGACCCCCAGGTGCCCCCCAGGAGCGCGCTGTGCCCCCCAGGACCCCAAGGTGCCCCCCCATTCCCCCTGAGGTGCCCCCCAACACCCAGAGGGACCCTCCAGGACCCCCAGGTGCCCCCCAGGACCCCAAGGTGCCCCCCCATTCCCCAGAGATGCCCCTGAAGACCCCAAGGTGCCCCTCCCCATCCCCCTGAGGTGCCCCCCAACACCCAGAGGGACCCTCCAGGACCCCCAGGTGCCCCCCAGGAGCACGCTGTGCCGCCCCAGGACTCCCAGGTGCCCCCCAGGAGCGCGCTGTGCCCCCCAGGAGCGCGTTGTGCCCCCCCAGGAGCGCGCTGTGCCCCCCAGGACCCCCAGGTGCCCCCCAGGAGCGCGCTGTGCCCCCCAGGAGCGCGTTGTGCCCCCCAGGACCCCCAGGTGCCCCCCCAGGAGCGCGCTGTGCCCCCCCAGGACCCCCAGGTGCCCCCCAGGAGAGGGCTGTGCCCCCCAGGAGCGCGTTGTGCCCCCCCAGCCCCACCTCATGAACTGGCTGAAGGCCTTGTAGTTGGTGAGGGTGTGATAGTCCTCCTCGGTGAAGACGTGGTCCACGTCCTCCAGCCCCCAGGCCCCCAGGAGCTGCGCCGAGGACTTCTGCTCCACCGCCTGCGTCGGGCACGGGGGGCACAGGGGGCACAGGGGGGCACGGGGGGCACGGGGGGCACAGGGGGGCACAGGGGGGCACGGGGGAATGGGGACACAACAGAGACCGGGACCGCGATGGGGAAAGGGGAGATGAGAAACACACAGGGACGGGAAGAGAGAGGAGGAGGAGGGGGAGACAGGTCACTGCCAGGACCCCGACGGGCACCCCCATGGGTGCTGGGACCCCCACAATGACCCCCATGGGGGATGGGACTCCCACAAGGACCCCCATGGGGGATGGGACCCCCACGGGCACCCCCACAGGTGAAGGGACCCCCACAATGACCCCCATGGGTGCTGGGACCCCCACGGGTGAAGGGACCCCCCACAATGACTCCCATGGGTGCTGGGACCCCCACGGGCACCCCCACGGGTGATGGGACCCCCAGAAGGACCCCCATGGGTGATGGGACCCCCACGGGTGAAGGGACCCCCACAAGGACCCCCATGGGTGCTGGGACCCCCACGGGCACCCACACAACAGATGGGACCCCCACGGGCACCCCCATGGGTGGTGGGACCCCCACAATGACCCCCATGGGGGATGGGACCCCCACGGGCACCCCCATGGGTGAAGGGACCCCCAGAAGGACCCCCATGGGGGATGGGACCCCCACGGGCACCCCCATGGGTGAAGGGACCCCCACAAGGACCCCCATGGGTGCTGGAACCCCCACAGGCACCCCCACGGGTGAAGGGACCCCCACAAGGACCCCCATGGGTGATGGGACCCCCACGGGCACCCACACAACAGATGGGACCCCCACGGGCACCCCCATGGGTGCTGGGACCCCCACGGGCACCCCCATGGGTGAAGGGACCCCCACAATGACCCCCATGGGTGCTGGAACCCCCACGGGCACCCCCATGGGTGAAGGGACCCCCAGAAGGACCCCCATGGGTGCTGGGACCCCCACGGGCACCCCCACAAGTGAAGGGACCCCCACAATGACTCCCATGGCCAACAAGACCCCCATGGGGCAGCACTGGGGGACCCCTGCTCCCCTGGGTGCCCCCCTCACCCATGGGTGCCCCTCCAGGCCGTACCTTCACTTTCTGCCCCCCCTCCTCGTCGGTTTTTTTCCGCCTCTTTGTTTTCTTCTCCTTCTTCTCCCGGTGCTTCCGCCGCCGCTCCTGGCGCCGCCGCCCGAGTCGCTGCCGCCGCTCTCCTCGCGCTGGTACTCCTCGCGCTCCGACTCCAGCTCATCCTCGCTCACCTGCGACCCCCGCCCCGGGCTCAGCACCCCGACACCCCCACCCACCACCCCAGGACCCCCAGCCGCCACCCCAGAGCCCCCGTCAGTCACCCCGACACCCCCACCCACCACCCCAGGACCCCCAGCCGCCACCCCAGAGCCCCCGTCAGTCACCCCAACACCCCCACCCGCCACCCCAGGCCCCCAGCCGCCACCCCAGGACCCCCGTCAGTCACCCCGACACCCCCACCCGCCACCCCAGGTCCCCAGCCGCCACCCCAGGACCCCCGTCAGTCACCCCAACACTCCCACCCGCCACCCCAGGCCCCCAGCCGCCACCCCAGGACCCCCGTCAGTCACCCCAACACCCCCACCCACCACCCCAGGCCCCCAGCCGCCACCCCAGGACCCCCGTCAGTCACCCCAACACCCCCACCCACCACCCCAGGCCCCCAGCCGCCACCCCAGGACCCCCGTCAGTCACCCCGACACCCCCACCCGCCACCCCAGGCCCCCAGCCGCCACCCCAGGACCCCCGTCAGTCACCCCGACACCCCCACCCGCCACCCCAGGCCCCCAGCCGCCACCCCAGGACCCCCGTCAGTCACCCCGACACCCCCACCCACCACCCCAGGCCCCCAGCCGCCACCCCAGGACCCCCGTCAGTCACCCCGACACCCCCACCCGCCACCCCAGGCCCCCAGCCGCCACCCCAGGACCCCCGTCAGTCACCCCAACACCCCCACCCGCCACCCCAGGCCCCCAGCCGCCACCCCAGGACCCCCGTCAGTCACCCCGACACCCCCACCCGCCACCCCAGGCCCCCATCACCCACCCCAGGACCCCACCAGCTGCCCCAGGACCCTCATCCACCACCCCCAGCCCCCCATCACCCACCCCCGGACCCCCATCACTCGCACCCAGACCCCATCCATCCCCCCTAAACCCCATCAGTCACCCCAGACTTCACCCATCAACTCTGGATGCCGACAGCCTCCCCGAGACCCCCGTCAGTCGCCCGCAAGAGGCCGTCCCCCATTCCCAGAGCCCCTCTGTCACCCCCAGCCCCTCCCCTTGCAGCCCCGCACCCCCGTCCCGGCCGGGGCTCCCCGACTTCCCGCGGGAACTCACCAGTTTTTTCCGTTTCCGTGGTTTTCCGGGTTTATTTTCCTTCTGCTTCCGGGGGCCCCGTTTCTTCTTCTTCACCCCCAGGGCCCCCTCGAGGCCCCGCAGGAGCTCGGCGTCATCATCTGTGGGGACACAGCAGGGACACCACTGCGTCAGCGCGGGGACGGTGACACCGGGACAGGTGGTGGTGGCGGTACCACAGCCCCTCTGAGGCCACCGGGACGGGGGTGACAGGGACAGCCCGGCTTCAAGGACACCAAACCCTGAAATCCCCGGGAAATCCCCTTTTCCTCCCTAAAAGCAACAAGGGATCAACCGCTTGGCACAGTCGCTCCGCTCCACCTGACGGTCCTCAACCACCAGTGGAAGATTCCCAACTGCTTGACCCCAGAGACAGGGGTCAAGTGTCGCCAGGATGGTGTCCGACCCCCTCAGCACAGCATTCCCGACCCTCGGTGTCCTCAGGACGGTGTCCGACCCCCGACACAGCACTCCCGACCCTTGGTGTCCCCAGGATGGTGTCCGACCCCCCCAGCACAGCATTCCTGACCCTCGGTGTCCCCAGGACGGTGTCCAACCCCCGACACAGCATTCCTGACCCTCGGTGTCCCCAGGATGGTGTCCGACCCCCGGCACAGCACTCCCGACCCTCGGTGTCCCCAGGACGGTGTCCAACCCTCAGTGTCCCCAGCACAGTGTCCAATCCCCAGGCACAGCATTCCCAACCCCTCTTTGACCCTTAAACCCTCGGCACAGTCGCTCTGCTCCGGCTGACACTCCCCATCTGTTGCCGGACAGTTTCCCATCTGCTCCCCTCAGGGAATTCCAGTGTCACTGTGACGGTGTCTGACCCCGGCACAGCATTTCTGACCCTCGGTGTCCCCAGGACGGTGTCCAACCCCCAGTACAGCATTTCTGACCCTCAGTGCCCCCAGGACAGTGTCCAACCCCCAGTACAGCATTTCCGACCCTCAGTGCCCCCAGGACAGT
>JAUMJM010000364.1:0-35066 GCA_033558235.1 Neomorphus geoffroyi
ATGAGATCTTGGGGAGAAATGTTCTCCTGTGAGGGTGGGGAGGCCCTGGCCCAGGGTGCCCAGAGCAGTGGTGGCTGCCCCATCCCTGGAGGTGTTCCAGGCCAGGTTGGATGGGGCTTGGAGCCCCCTGACCCAGTGGGAGGTGTCCCTGCCCATGGCAGGGGGTGGCACTGGCTGGGTTTGAGGTCCCTTCCAACCCACCCCACCCATCCCGTGGTTCTATCAAACTGTGGCAGAGACTGATGCTGACTCCGGACCCGTTCCTAAAGTTGGTGTCGGGGTCTGGACGGTTTCCACTTGATGCTCAAGAGCGTCGTAAGGAGGAGCTTGGTCCCCCCATGCAGTCAGTGAGTAAAGAACACCTCGTTTTGAGTGCTGACATCTTTACAGGTGAAATCAGAGCATTTCTGTTAATGGTTTGTTCGTTATAAATAGGTTTTATACAAATATTCTCCATCCCTGGAGGTGTTCCAGGCCAGGGCTGGATGGGGCTTGGAGCCCCCTGACCCAGTGGGAGGTGTCCCTGCCCATGCAGGGGGTGGCACTGGGTGGGTTTGAGGTCCCTTCCACCCCAACCCATCCCATGATTATTGGGGCTCAGAGCGAACGCGGAGGCTGCAGGGGGCGAACTACAACTCCCGGCGTTCCTTGCGTGAGGACACAGCTTTGCATACGGAAAACTACAACTCCCAGCATGCTTTGCGCAGGGCGGGAGGGCCTATGCGCATGCGCACCACGCTGCTCCACGAGCCCTGGGCGCAGCCTTTAGGCATCACAGCGGGACCTGGGCTGGGAGGGCCCCCCAGGGACCATCGAGTCCAGCTCCTGGCCCTGCACAGGACACCCCAACAGTCACACCGTGAGGGTGTTGGCCAAAGGCTGCTGGAATATTGTCAGGCTGTGACTGTTTCCCTGGGAGCTGTTCCAGAGCTCCACCACCCTCGGGGGGAAGAAGGGGGCTTGGAGCCCCCTGTCCCAGTGGGAGGTGTCCCTGCCCATGGCAGGGGGTGGCACTGGGTGGGCTTTGAGGTCCCTTCCAACCCAAACCATCCCATGGTTCCATGACCGTGAAGGCGGGTGTTGAGGAACAGTGCCCTGCCCGGGGCACATGTGGGGCAGAGGGCTTGGCACCTGCCCCATAGCACGGGGCACATGTGGGGCAGAGGGGTTGGCACCTTCCCCATAGCACGGGGGCACAAGTGGGGCAGAGAGGTTGGCACCTGCCCCATAGCACAGGGCACACGTGGGGCAGAGGGCTTGGCACCTGCCCCATAGCACGGGGCACAAGTGGGGCAGAGGGGTTGGCACCTGCCCCATAGCACGGGGGCACACACGGGGCAGAGGGGTTGGCACCTGCCCCATAGCACAGGGCATGCGTGGGGCAGAGGGGTTGGCACCTGCCCCATAGCACGGGGCACGCACGGGCAGAGGGCTTGGCCCCTGCCCCATAGCACAGGGCACAAGTGGGGCAGAGGGCTTGGCACCTGCCCCATAGCACGGGGCACAAGTGGGGCAGAGGGGTTGGCACCTGCCCCCTAGCACGGGGCACGCACGGGGCAGAGGGGTTGGCACCTGCCCCATAGCACAGGGCACAAGTGGGGCAGAGGGGTTGGCACCTGCCCCATAGCACAGGGCACATGTGGGGCAGAGGGGTTGGCACCTGCCCCCTAGCACAGGGATGTATGGGATCTCTCATGGGTGGAGGGGGCACAGCCCCCTGCCCTCTCCTGTGCCCCACAGAGGGGTGTTGTGTCCCCCCCAGTGCCCTCCAGTCAGCACATGGCACCCCCCACCTTCACTCACTCCAGTCTTTAATCCACTGCCAGGCTTGGGGGGGCACTGGCACAGCCCCCCCCCTCTTCCGTGGGGCACGGGGGGGCTCAGAGCGCGTACTCGTGCCAGAGGCTGTAGGGCACAAGGTGGGAGAGGTCAGTGGGTGCCCAATGCCCCCCAACCTGGGCTGGTGTGGGGGGCACTGGGAGAGGGTTCTTGCTGCCCCCCAATCCTGGCTCCTGGGGAAGCGGGGGGGGGGGGCACTGGGATAAGGAGGGGGTGCCCACTGCCCCCAACCCTGGCCAGGAGGGTGTGGGTCACTGGGGTCCCTGAGGGGTGCCCGGTGGGTGGAGGTGCCAGCTGGGGGGGGGGGGGAGGATCCCTGGGTGTCGGTGCCCAGTGGGTGGGGGGGGGGGGTCCCTAGCTGGGGGTGCTCGGTAGGTCGGTGAGGGGTCCCAGGGGGGTCATGCCCAGTGTCGGAGGGGGGGGGCAGGGGTGTGGGGTCCCTGGTTGGGGGTGGCCAGCAGGTGGATGAGGGGTCCCAGGGGTTGATGCTCGGGGGGGTGGGGGTCCCTGGGTGAGGGGTGCCCGGTGCCCCCCCCTGCACCCACCTGTAGGTGATGTCGGGGTTGTCCGGGTGCTCCAGGAGGGCCTCGCGTACGCTGGGGGGGGGGCTCAGCCCCAGCGCCTGTGCCCGCTCCCAGCGCTGCAGGCGGGTGATTCCTGGGGGGGGGCACGGTCAGTGGGGTGGGGGGGTCCAGGGGGGTGAGCCCTTGGGGGAGGGGGGGGGGGGGCAAGGGGGTGAGCCCTGGGGGGGGCAGGGTCGGGGGGGGGGGGGGGTCCAGGGGGGCAGGGAGGGCTGGAGGGGAAGGGGGCTCCACTGCTGCGGGGGGGGGGGCGACATGGGAGGGGGGGGCTCATTTCTGCTGGGGGGGCATCACATGGGGGGGGGTGTCTCTCCCCGATGCAGGGGGGGGGGGATGATTCATGTATGGGGGGGGGGCAGGAGGCTGGGGGGGTCCCAGGGTCTTGGGGGGGGGACACGGGACGGTACAAGGGGTCCAGGGGGGCCGGGTCTCACGGGTGCAAAGGGGGGGGGGGGATCAGGGAGGGGGGGGTCAGGGAGTGGAGGGGGGGTCCAGGGGGGGTTTTAACCGTGCGGGGGGGGGCAGGGAGGGGGGGGTGTCTCACCGGTGCAGGAGGGGGGATAGGGAGGTCGAAGGTGTCCGGGGGGGTCTCAGAAGTGCGGGGGGGGGTCAGGGAGGTGGGGGAGTCCGGGGGGGTCTCACCGGTGCAGGAGGGGTCAGGGAGGTGGAGGGATCCGGGGGGGTCTCACCGGTGCAGGGGGGGTCAGGGAGGTGGGGGGGTCCGGGGGGGTCTCACCGGTGCAGGGGGGGTCAGGGAGGTGGGGGGGTCCGGGGGGGTCTCACCGGTGCAGGGGGGGGTCAGGGAGGTGGGGGGTGGGGGGGGTCCGGGGGGGTCTCACCGGTGCAGGGGGGGTCAGGGAGGTGGAGGGGGGTCCGGGGGGGGTCTCACCGGTGCAGGGGGGGAGTTGTGGGGGGGGGGGGTGTCCGGGGGGGTCTCACCGGTGCAGGGGGGGGAGTTGGGGGGGGGGGGGTGTCCGGGGGGGGTCTCACCGGTGCAGGGGGGGAGTTGGGGGAGGGGTTCCGGGGGGTTCTCACCGGTGCAGGGGGGGAGTTGTGAGGGGGGTTCCGGGGGGGGTCTCACCGGTGCAGGGGGGGAGTTGGGGGGGGGGGGGGTTCCGGGGGGTCTCACCGGTGCAGGGGGGCAGTTGTGGGGGGGGTTCCGGGGGGGTCTCACCGGTGCAGGGGGGGAGTTGGGGGGGGGGGTCTCACCGGTGCAGGGGGGGGAGTTGTGGGGGGGGTCCGGGGGGGTCTCACCGGTGCAGGGGGGGAGTTGTGGGGGGGGTTCCGGGGGGTCTCACCGGTGCAGGGTCCGTACTCCCAGGCCAGGTCGAAGCTGCGCAGCATCTCCAGGAGGGGCCGCTCCGGGGGGGGCTGCGGCGGGGGGGGCTGCGGGGGGGGGGTCCCGGGGCCGGGGGGGCCGGGGGCGACCCCTACCCTTGGTTTTGCCCCCCCTCGGGATCCCCCCCGGCCGCCTCCGCCGCGGGAAGGACTCGGTGATGCGGGGGGGGGGCTCCATAGCTGCGGGGGGGGGCGGGGGGGGGGACCGGGGTTGGAGGGGGGGACACCGAGGGGGGGAGCCCCGCCCCTACCGGGAACTGGGCGGAAACGCTACGGGGGGGGGCGGGGGGGGGGGGGGCGGTGATGTCACACCCCCCCCCCCCCCGGGCACTGCCACACCCCCTCCCGTGATGTCACACCCCCCCAGCACTGTCACCCCCCCCGCCCCGTGATGTCACACCCCCCCTCGGCTGCTGTCACACCCCCCCCCCCCCGCTGTCGTCACCCCCCCCCGCCGTCACTCCCCCCCCCCAGTCACCCCCCCCACTGTCACCTCCCCACTGTCACACACACACACACACACACACACCGGCTGTCACACACACCCCCTGCTGTCACCCCCTCTAATGCTGTCACTGCCCTCCGGCCGCTGTCACCTCCCCCCACTCCACTGCCGCCCCCCCCCCCAGGCTGCTGCCACTCCCCCCCACCCCCCGCCAGACTGGTGTCCACCCCTCCCCGGCCACTGTCACTCCCCCCTCAGGCTGCTGTCACCCCCCTACACCCCCTGTCACACACACCCCCCTGGCCACTGTCACCCCTGTCCCCCAGCCTGCTGTCGCACAACCACTAACCCCCCGCTGCCCCCACCCCCCCCGCTGTCACAACCTCTCCACCGCTGTCACCCCCCCCCGCTGTCACCCCCTTTGCTGTCCCCCTCACCCTGTTCACTGTCACCCCTCCGCCGTCACTCCCCAGCCCTTGCTGTCACCCCCTCCCTGTCACCCCCCTCCCTGTCACCCCATCGCTGTCACCCTGGTCTGTCACCCCCCTTGCTGTTGCCATCACTCTGTTCTCTGTCACCCCCTGCTGTCCCTGTCACCCTGTTCTCTGTCACCCCCCCTGCTGTCCCTGTCACCCTGTTCTTTGTCACCCCCCCCACTGTCCCCATCCTCCCCAAAGCCATGACTCACGCTGTGTCACTGTCACCCTGTGCCCCCTGCTCTGTCCGTGTCACCCCGCCAGCACAGTCGGTGACCAACAGACGCTGGGCCTGTCCCCCCTCGCAGCCGTGGTGACACCGTCCCACGGGGACACCGCAGGTGCCACCGCGGCTGCAGATTTGCCTGTGGCTTTTTGGCCTCCCTGGGGGGGCCAAGAATAGCTGAGACCCCGTCACGGTGTCCCTGCCCAGGGGACACCCTGGGGACACAGCTGTGTGTGGCAGCGGTGACACTGTTGCGGCTGTAACGGCGCGAGACACAACCCCAGAGCAGCCACCAGAGAGTCCAAACAGCGCAACCCTTGGCTTTGTTCTTCTCTCTTGTCCCTCAGCTCGGGGACATCGGTGCCACCAGGCAGGGGACCAAGGGGACTCATGGTCAACTGGGACATTGTTGTCATGGAGAGGGGACCATGGGGACACGGCTGTCATGGGGAGGTGACCAAGGGGACATTGCTCTCCCATGGAGGTGACCAAGGGGACATTGTTGTCCTGGGGAGGTGACCACAGGGACATCGCTGTCCTGGGGAGGTGACCAAGGGAACATCATTGTTCTGAGGAGTTGACCATGGGGACATTGTTGTCACGGGGAGATCACCAAGGGGACATCGCTGTTGTGGGAAGGTGACAAAGGGAACATCATTGTTCTGAGGAGGTGACCATGGGGACATGACTGCTGCAGGGAGGTGACCACAGGGACATTGTTGTCATGGGAAGGTCACCACAGGGGCATGGCTGTCCTGGGGAGATGACCAAGGGGACATCATTGTCCTGGGGAGGTGACCATGGGGACATTGTTGTCATGGGGAGATGACCAAGGGGACATCGCTGTTGTGGGAAGGTGACCAAGGGAACATTGTTGTTCTGAGGAGGTGACCATGGGGACATTGCTGTCCCCAGAGGGTGACCATGGGGACACGGCTGCTGCAGGGAGGTGACCAAGGGGACATTGTTGTCATGAGGAGGTGACAAAGGTGACCTCATTGTTCTGAGGAGGTGACCATGGGGCCATTGTTGTCACGAGGAGGTGACAAAGGTGACCTCATTGTTCTGAAGACATCGCTCTCCCACGGAGGTGACCAAGGGGCCCTCGTTGTCCTGGGAAGGTGACCACGGGGACACGTCTGTCCCGGGGAGGTGCCATGGCCGCTCAGTGCCCGGGCTGGCACAGGCTGGGGTTGTGCAGGACGTAGTGGCAGAGGCCGGGCAGGCGCTGGTGGCCCAGCCCCTCCTGCAGCCGCTGCATGGGCACGTTGGTGGTGGCCGTGTGCCCGAAGGACAAGAAGCCGCGGGCGTGTGCCCGGCGCGCGGCCATGGCCAGCGCGGCTCGCATGTGGCCGCGGCGGCGGTGGGCACGCAGCGTGTAGCCGTGGGCTCCCGTCCCAAAGTGGTCGCTGAGGACCCAGCAGAGCGGGTGGGCGGCCTCATCCTGCAGGCAGAGGCTGGGGAAGGTGCTCAGCAGCTCCAGCAGGTACCCCCGGCTCCGCCCCGTGCCACCGTAGGGCCACGTCTCGTTGAGGAGCTCCACGTGCGCCGCGCTCAGACAGCCCACCCGCACCCCCGGCGGCAGCCTGGCGAGAGAGGGGGCATCGGCGGGGACATGGCGGGCATCGGTGGGTTTGTGGTGGCCATCGGAGGGGACGTGGTGGTCACCAGTGGGCTCGTGGTGGGCATCAGAGGGGACGTGGTGGCCATCAGAGGGGACACGGTGGTCATCGGTGGCTTTGTGGTGGCCATCAGAGGGGACATGGTGGTCATTGGTGGGTTTGTGGTGGCCATCAGAGGGGACGTGGTGGCCATCAGAGGGGACATGGCGGGCATCGGTGGGTTTGTGGTGGCCATCAGAGGGGACGTGGTGGTCACCAGTGGGTTTGTGGTGGCCATCAGAGGTGACGTGGTGGCCATCAGAGGGGACATGGTGGCCACCAGTGGGGATGTGGTGGTCACCAGTGGGCTCGTGGTGGCCATCAGAGGGGACATGGTGGCCACCAGTGGGCTTGTGGTGGTCATCAGAGGGGACATGGTGGCCATCAGGACATGGTGGTCATTGATGGGGATGGGGTGGCCATCAATGGGGACATGGTGGGAGGACAATCACGGAATCCTGGAATGGTTTGGGTTGGAAGGGACCTCAAAGCCCACCCAGTGCCACCCCCCACCTCCCACCATGGCATCAGGATGGGGCCATGGGGCCAGGATGGGACTGTGGGGACAGGATGGGGACGATGGGGACAGGATGGGTCCATGAAGACAGGATGGGGACAATGGGGTCAGGATGGGGACAGGATGGGTCCGTGGGGTCAAGGGATAGGGACAATGGGGTCAAGATGGGACCATGGGGACAAGATGGGGACAGGATGATGATGATGGGGTCAGGATGGGTCTGTGGGGACAATGGGGACAGGATGGGGACGATGGGGACAGGATGAGGACGATGGGGTCAGGATGGGCCAGTGGTGCTCACCGGGGCTCGGGGATGGTGCTGGGGTCGGGGTGCAGGTAGGTGTAGAAGTCCTCGACGGCCACCTCCACGCCCTTGGTGGCCGCGATGGCCTGGGACACCTTGGCCACCTCATCCTGCAGCCCTGGGGATGGCGCTGTCAGGGGGGCGGTGGCTCCCCAGCACCCCCAGTCCTGTCCCCATTTGTCCCCAGCACCCCCAGTCCAGTCCTGTTCCAGTGCCTCCCCAACATTCCTAGTTCCCTCCACCAGTGCCTCCCAGTGCCACTCAGTGCCCCCAGTCCCTCCCAGTGCCCCCCAGTGCCTCCCAATGCCTCCAGTGCCCCCCAGTCCCTCCCAATGCCTCCCAGTCCCTCCCAGTGCCCCCCAGTCCCTCCCAGTGTCCACAGTGCCTCACAGTGCCCACAATGCCTCCCAGTGCCCCCAGTGCCTCCAATGCCTCCCAGTGCCCCCAGTGCCCCCCAGTGCCCCCCAGTGCCTCCCAGTGCCCCCAGTGCTTCCCAGTGCCTCCCAGTGCCCCCAGTGCTTCCAATGCCTCCCAGTGCCCCCAGTGCCCCCCAGTCCCTCCCAATACCTCCCAGTGCCTCCCAGTGCCCCCCAGTCCCTCCCAATACCTCCCAGTGCCCCTAGTGCCTCCCAATGCCTCCAGTCTCTCCCAGTGCCCCCAGTGCTTTCCAATGCCCCCCAGTGCCTCCCAGTGCCCCCAGTGCCTCCAATGCCTCCCAGTGCCCCCAGTGCCTCCCTGTGCCCCCTGTGCCTCCCAGTGCCCCCCAGTCCCTCCCAATACCTCCCAGTGCCTCCCAGTGCCCCCAGTGCTTCCCAATGCCTCCCAGTGCCCCCCAGTGCCCCCTAGTGCCTCCCAATGCCTCCAGTCTCTCCCAGTGCCCCCAGTGCCTTCCAATGCCCCCCAGTGCCTCCCAGTGCCCCCAGTGGCACCGAAGATGTAGAAGGCGCTGTCCCAGCGCAGGCAGCCCGGGGTCTCCAGCAGAGCCCGGTAGGCGCCCGCGTCGCGGTAGAAGGCGGCCTGGGTGTTCCTGTAGCAGTCGTCCATCGCCATCTGGGGGGGGGGCACCCATGGGCGTCCTCAGCCCACCAGGACACCGTGACCCCCTCCCGGTGTCCCCCGCGCGTGTGTGTGTGTCCCCTCCCCCACCGCCCCAGCCACCTCTCCGCTTGGTCGCGCCAACACGGCACCGAAGTCGGGCCAAGAGTCCACCACGACCTCCACCGCGTCCCGTTTCCCGCGGTTGATGTTCATCACGGCCCCGTAGACCTGGGGACAGAGGGGTCAGAGGGGGGGGGGGACACACAGCAGATCTGGGGGTCCCTGGGGCTCCCCGAGGTGATGGAGACCCCGCAGACCTCAACAAACTGGTCACCTCTGGTCCAGCTGGGCTGGGATTGGCTGGGACGGAGACCCATTGGTTTGGGATTGGATGGAGAAGAATTGAGTTGGGTTGGGATTGGCTGGAGAAGAGTCCAGTTGGGTTGGGATGGAGACCAGTTGGGTTGGGATTGGCTGGAGAAGAGTCCAGTTGGGTTGGGATTGGCTGGAGAAGAGTCCAGTTGGGTTGGCATGGAGACCAGTTGGGTTGGGATTGGTTGGGATGGAGACCAGTTGGGTTGGGATTGGCTGGAGAAGAATCCAACTGGACTGGGATTGGTTGGGATGGAGACCAGTTGGGTTGGGATTGGAGGTTGGGGGGTGCCCAGGATCTACCCTGGACTTGGGACCCCCCGGGTTGGTGAGAGGAGGACAGCGGGGTGCCCATCACAGCAAGGGACAGGGGTGGCAGGGGGTCCCCATGACATTGAGGGGCAGGGGGGAAAGTGGGGTCCCCATCACCAGCAGGGGTGGCAGGAGGTCCCCGTGACATTGAGGGTCGGGTGACAGCAGGGTCCCCATACTGGCAAGGGGCAGGGGTGGCACAGGGTGTCCATCACCAGCAGGGGTGCCAGTGGGGTCCCCATGACATTGGGGGACAGGGGTGGCAGTGGGGTCCCTGTCACTGGCAGGGGTGGCAGGAGGGTCTCCATCCTGGCACAGGGCAGGGGGGACAGTGGGGTCCCCATGACATTGAAGAACAGGGGTGGCAGGGGGTCCCCATGACATTGCGAGACAGGGGTGGCAGCGGGGTCCCCATCTCGGGGAGGGGTGGCAGGGGGTCCCCGTCACCGGCAGGGCGAGGGGCAGGCTTCTCCTCAGGGTGGCCTCCAGGCACTGCAGCTTCGCCGGGCACGTCAGGATGTGCATGGTCCTGCCGAGAGACCCCACAGTGACACCCACCCTTGTCCCCAGCCCCGTCCCCAGCTCTGTCCCCCCCAGAGGCCCTGCTGTCCCCAACGCTCACCCTGCAGCAATTGTGGGGCCTGGAGACTGAAGGACAGGAGGTGGCACAGCGTGTCCCCGCTCCTATGGGGCAGGAGGTGACACTGCTGGGTGCCAGCGCTGCTGTCACGGGCTGGCGAGTGTCCCCTGGCCCCGTTCGGCGGCAGCGGGCAGGGTCCATCCTGCTGGGCATCGGGCATGGGGCCAGCGCTGCGGGGTGGGCACTCAACCGGGACCACTGGTGCCCCACGGATCCTTGGTGACCCCACCTGCCCCAAAGATCCTTGGTGTCCCCACAAATCCTTGGTGTCCCCACAGATCCTTGATGTCCCTGTGGATCCTTGGTGTCCCCACTTGCCCCACGGATCCTTGGTGTCACTGCTTGCCCCAGAGATCCTTAATGCTCCCATGGATTTTGGTGACCCCATGGACCCTTGGTGTCCCCACAAATTCTTGGTATCCCCATGGATCCTTGGTGTCCCCACGTGCCCCATGGACCTTTGGTGTCCCCACAGGTCCTTGGTGTCCCCACGTGCCCCACAGATCCTTGGTGTCCCCACAGATCCTTGGTGTCCCCACCTGCCCCACAGATCTTTGGTGTCCCCATTTGCCCCATGGACCTTTGGTGACCCCATGGATCCTTGGTGACCCCACAGATCCTTGGTGACCCCATGGATCCTCAGTGTCCCCACAGATCCTTGGTGTCCCCACTTGCCCCATGGACCTTTGGTGACCCCACAGATCCTTGGTGTCCCCACAGATCCTTGGTGTCCCCATGGATCCTTGGTGTCCCCACCTGCCCCACAGATCCTTGGTGACCCCACAGATCCTTGGTGTCCCCACCTGCCCCACAGATCCTTGGTGTCCCCACTTGCCCCATGGATCTTTGGTGTCCGTATGGATCCTTGGTGTCACTGCCTGCCTCAGAGATCCTTGGTGTCCACACAGATCTTTGATGTCCCCACGTGCCCCACAGATTCTTGGTGTCCCAAAAGATCCTTGGTGTCCCCATGGATCCTTGGTGTCCCCGTGAATCCTTGGTGTCCCCACAGATCCTTGGTGTCCCCATGTGCTCCACAGATCCTTGGTGACCCCACAGATCCTTGGTGTCCCCATGTGCTCCACAGATCCTTGGTGTCCCCATTTGCCCCATGGACCTTTGGTGACCCCACGGATCCTTGGTGACCCCACAGATCCTTGGTGTCCCCACGGATCCTTGGTGTCCCCACTTGCCCCATGGACCTTTGGTGACCCCACGGATCCTTGGTGTCCCCACAGATCCTTGGTGTCCCCACGGATCCTTGGTGTCCCCACTTGCCCCATGGACCTTTGGTGACCCCACGGATCCTTGGTGTCCCCACGGATCCTTGGTGTCCCCACTTGCCCCATGGACCTTTGGTGACCCCACGGATCCTTGGTGTCCCCACAGATCCTTGGTGTCCCCACCCCATTTCTCCCTGGTGATGTGGGGTGACTTTGGTGGCACCCGTGGGGGCGGGGGGGGGTGGGGTGTCACGACCCCATTTCTCAAGGGACGCTGCTGATGGAGAGGAGCCGTGGGGTGGCCGTGACGACACCCTGGGCTCAGGACACCCCCCCCCCCCTCCCCATCCCTTAGGGGCACAGAGGGGCCGTGGGGGGCGCTTTTGGTGGCGCCGCGGGTGCCCGTTCACTCTGGTCCCTACTGATGGCGCCGTGTGCCCGGGGGGGGGGGGCGGGGCTGTTGGAGAAAGGCTTTTATTCGTCCGTACAAGAATAGATCTTCTGCAATAAATACCCCAATAAATAACATCTCCAATAAATAAACACTCAGACGCAGCGGGGACCCCCCCAAAAGCAACCCGGGGGGGCGGGGCTTGGGCCAAGGGGCGGGGCTTATTGCTGGATGGGCGGGGCTTAAGCCTATGCTGGCAGGGGATTGGTCCTTTCAGGGGAGTGGGAGGGGTTTGGCACCCACTGCAGAGCCCTTGGGGTGGGGGGTGGGGGTGGGGGCAAGAGGAGGTGGCAGGGGCGTGGGGCAGCCTGGGGGGGCACCTGGATGGCATCAGCAGGTGCCCCACCAGGTGGTGGGGACGTGGCTGTGGTGGCACTTGGGGGGGTCAGGACCCCGTTCCTCAGGGGACGTTGGTGATAGGGGCTGGTGGCTTTGGTGGCACTTGGGGGTCAGGAGCCCCATCTCTCAAGGCACATCGGTGATGGACATGGGTGGCTTTGGTGGCACTTTGGGGCCAGGAGCTCCATCTCTCAAGGCTCACTGGTGGTGGAGAGGTGACATGGGTGGCTTTGGTGGCACTTTGGGGTCAGGAGCCCCATCTCTCAAGGCACATTGGTGATGGACATGGGTGGCTTTGGTGGCACTTTGGGGTCAGGAGCCCCATCTCTCAAGGCACATCAGTGATGGACATGGGTGGCTTTGGTGGCACTTTGGGGCCAGGAGCTCCATCTCTCAAGGCACATTGGTGATGGACAGGTGGCTTTGGTGGCACTTTGGGTGAGGACCCCCACCCCACAAGGCACAGCGAGGAGAGGATGGGGACGCGATGACCTGTCGGGGTCCTGGCGAGGTCGGGGAGGGCACTGAGGGGGCTCAGAACCCCCTGGCCTCCAGGCGCAGCGTGACCACGGCAGGTGGCACCTTCTTCTTGAGACGGTTGAAGTCCTTGGCCGAGCGCCACAGCCAGGTCTGCAGCTCCTTCAGCAACCAGAAATCACCCATCTTCTTCAAGAAGTCATTGGGGGCACCGGGGGCACCGGGGGGCGCGGGGGGCCCCGCGGGGCCGGTGGGCAGAGGGTACCCCAAGGAGGACATCACGCCGGCGATGCTGAGCACCAACCCTTGGAGGCTGGAGCAGAAGTGGCCGAGGCGGTGGCGCAGCTCGGCCGTGCCCGCCTGCCCATCCAGTGCCCGCAGGTAGCAGAGCAGGCGGCTGTAGGCGCGGTAGTTGGCGGCCAAGCGGGCGTTGTCGGTCAAGCCTCGCCAGAGGTCCAAGTCCACCGTGGCGCTGGGCACCACCCGCTCGGCGCGTGCCAGCCGCGGGGGGTTGAAGTCGGGCTCATTGAACGGGGGGCCCAGGTAGTTCAGCTGCAACGGGGAGGGGACACGGGGGGGGGGACACTGAGGACAGGGTCGGGGTAGGGGTTGTCCTCCTCGTCCCCAGTCTACGTGGACACCTGCCTGCCGTGGCACAGGTCCCTGTGCCCAGCACCACCCATCGTGGCCGCAGGCTCCACGTGCCCCAGGTCTCCAGGTCCCCCTCTTCCCAAGCTCTCCAGGTCCCTCTCTTCCCAGGTCTCCATGTCCCATCTCTCCCTCTTCTCTGGTCTCCACAACTCCATGTCCCATGTCCTCCTCTTCCCAGGTCTCCCCATCTCCTGTCCCCATGTCCCCCTCTTCCCAGGTCCCCATGACCCATGTCCCCATCTTCCCAGGTCTCCTGTCTCCATGTCCTCCTTGGGTCTCCATGTCCCATGTCCCTGTCTTCCCAGGTCTCCTGCCTCCATGTCCTCCTCGGGTCTCCATGTCCCATGTCCTCCTCTTCCCAGGTCTCCATGTCCTCCTCTTCCCAGATCTTGGTGTCCCCCTCTTCCCAGGTGTCCACATCTCCTGTCCCCATGTCCCTCTCTTCCCAGGTCTCCATGTCCCATATCTCCTTCTTCTCTGGTCTCCACATCTCCATGTCTCATGTCCTCCTCTTCCCAGGTCTTGGTGTCCTCCTCTTCCCAGGTCTCCCTGTCTCCTGTCCCCATGTCCCCCTCTTCCCAGGTCCCCATGTCCCATGTCCCCGTCTTCCCAGGTCTCCTGTCTCCATGTCCTCCTCGGGTCTCCATGTCCTCCTCTTCCCAGATCTTGGTGTCCCCATCTTCCCAGGTCTCCATGTCCCATGTCCTCCTCTTCCCAGGTCTCCATGTCCTCCTCTTCCCAGATCTTGGTGTCCCCCTCTTCCCAGGTGTCCACATCTCCTGTCCCCGTGTCCCTCTCTTCCCAGGTCTCCATGTCCCATATCTCCTTCTTCTCTGGTCTCCACATCTCCATGTCTCATGTCCTCCTCTTCCCAGGTCTTGGTGTCCTCCTCTTTCCAGGTCTCCCTGTCTCCTGTCCCCATGTCCCCCTCTTCCCAGGTCTCCCTTCCTTCCTTCCCCCCACGTCCCCAGCCTCCGTGTCCCACACCCCCAGGTCTCCATGCACCTCCCGCTGGTGGTGCCCATGGTGCCCTTCCACATCCCTGGTCCCCATGCCCATCGTGTCCCCATCTCCGCGTCCCACGTCCCCCACCCTCCACCTCTGTATCCCCAAGGTGTCCCCATTCCCAGGTGTCCATGGAGCATGCCCAGAGGAACCCAGCCCCGCGGCGGTGCCACCGTCATCACCGTTGGCACCATCCGGTGATGGCACCATCGGGGTTGAGATGATTCACCCTGAGCCGAGGGTGGGGGTCCGGGAGCCGCCCTGCACCCTTGGGTGCAGGGCGGCTCCCGGACCCCCGCCCTCGGCTGATGAGACATCCTTGGGCACGAGTGCCAACACGTCAGCTGCCCTGGCAGGGCATGCCAGGGCACACGCGTGTGTGGGGAGGGAGGGGGGGGGTGGGGAAGGGGGCACAAGGGCGTGAGGAGAGGTGAACACGCGTGTGGGTGCGGGCAGGCGTGGAGATGCGCGTGTGTGTGCAGGGACACGCATGTATGCGGGGCGACCCCCTGGTGCCATGGGGAGGATGGGCAGGGGACCCTCCAGTGCCATGGGGAGGATGGGCAGGGGAACCCCTTGGTGCCATGGAGAGGATGGGCAAGGGACTCCCTGGTGCCATGGGGAGGATGGGCAGGGGAACCCCTTGGTGCCATGGGGAGGATGGGCAGGGGACCCCTTGGTGCCATGGGGAGGATGGGCAGGGGACCCTCCAGTGCCATGGAGAGGATGGGCAAGGGACTCCCTGGTGCCATGGGGAGGATGGGCAGGGGACCCCCAAGTGCCATGGAGAGGATGGGCAGGGGACCCTCCAGTGCCATGGAGAGGATGGGCAAGGGACTCCCTGGTGCCATGGGGAGGATGGGCAGGGAACCCCTTGGCGCCATGGAGAGGATGGGCAGGGACACCCTAGTGCCATGGGGAGGATGGGCAGGGAACCCCTTGGTGCCATGGAGAGGATGGGCAGGGACACCCTAGTGCCATGGGGAGGATGGGCAGGGAACCCCTTGGTGCCATGGAGAGGATGGGCAGGGGAACCCCTTGGTGCCATGGAGAGGATGGGCAGGGGACCCCTTGGTGCCATGGAGAAGATGGGCCAGAGACCCTTTGGTGCCATGGGGCAAGGTGGGCATCAGTGCATGGGTGGGAGGGGGGCAAAGTGGGGGGCAGGCAGGGTCTGGAGCCCCCCTCTTACTCACGTAGGTGCCAGCGAGGGTGCGGAGCTGGTGCTCCAGGTAGCGGGTGAGGTCGTAGGTCTTCTGGATGGACTGGCCAGCACCCAGCTCCTCGGTGCAGTTCAGGGCGGGCACCGCTGGCAGATTGCAGAGCGCCGCGCACAGGAAGGTGAAGAGCCCCCAAGAGTCTCCTGTGAGGACATGGCACCTCAGGACGGGGCACAAAGCTGGGGGGCACCTCGTCTCACCGCTGGGCATAGGGCGATGGGACCCCCACGCCACGCTGCTCTGCCCTCGGGCGCAGGGATGGCATCGCTGAGCAGTGGGGAAACTGAGGCACGGGAGGGGTAAGTGTGGAGGGTTGAGGGGCACCCACACCCGCACCAGGCAGCTCAGCAGCTTCCCTGGCACCGAGGAGCTCAGCAGCTTCCCTGGCACAAAGCAGGTCAGCATCCCCCAGCACAGGGCAACCCAGAACACCTGGCACCGGGCAGCTCAGCATCTCCTGGCACTGGGCAGCTCAACATCCCCACGGGCACTGGGCAGCTCAGCACCTCCGCTGGCACCGGGCAGCTCAGCATCTCTTGGCACTGGGCAGCTCAGCATCCCCATGGGCACTGGGCAGCTCAGCATTCCCTGGCACTGCACAGCTCAGCACTCCCGTGGGCACCCGGAAACTCAGCATCCCCGTGGGCACAGAGTAGCTCAGCATTCCCTGGCACTGGGCAGCTCAAGACCCTCGCTGGCACCAGGTAGCCCAGCATTCCCTGGCACCGGGCAGCTCAGCATTCCCTGGACCAAGGCAGCTCAGCCTCCCCTGGCACCGGGCAGCAAAGCGTCTCTTTGGCACGGGGCAGCTGCCCCAGAGCCGCTCAGCATCCCCGGCTCCATCCTCTCACACCTTGGCACGGCCAGGGCAGCACTGAGAGCCCGGGGGTGCTTCCGCTGGCACAGCTGGTGCAGCAGGGACCCTCACCCTGCTGCCGTGACCCCAGCAGCGCTGCAAAGCCGGGCACCCCTTGGCACGCTCCCGCCTGCGGCTGCAGCAACAATCCTTTATATGGTCTGGCACTCGCCGCGCTCCCGCTGCGACGGCACAGCCGGGTTATATTTGGGCACCGTAACCCACCCCCCACCCACGCTGGAGCGCGCTGGGCATCCCACGGGGCTGCCAGCAGCCTCCACCCCAGCGGGCACCTCTGGTCATGCCCCCCAAGGCGATGGGAACGGGGACTCAAGTTGGTGGCCAAGGCGTGGGGTGACCTTTGCCAAAGGTGCCGGAAGCCCTCGGCTCGGTGCCCGCCATCGCCCCTTGACGTCAGGGCAGCCTGGCGAGCTCCGGCCTCGTCAGCCCGCGGCTCTGCCAAGGTCACGGCCCTCGGTTAGGACGCTCGGGCCAGCTGGCACCGCCGGGCATGACGGAGATGGGCTTCCCGGCAACTCCTCCGCCGGGCAGGCCCAGTGCCCACGGGGCTCAGCACCGCAGGGCTCCCCTGGGCTCCCGGCGTGGGCAGCCGCCGCGGTGATGAGAGCCCTGCGGTGCCCTCACGCGTCACCGGTGCCCTCACACGTCACTGCTCCCTGGCACCGGCGCCCGGGAGCTTTGGGAAGCCGGGAGCGGCCAAGAGCGGGTGACGCACGAGGGGCCTTGGGGAGAGCCCAGCTCTGCCCGTGCCAGGGCCAGCTGGGGGTGGGAGGGGAGGGGTGGTGCTGGGCTGCTCCTCTGCCCATTGCAGGGCACTGCCAGTGCCCACCAGTGAGTGGGTGTGCAACCGCCCCGCGGCGTGCAACGCTGCATGCACGCCGTGGTGCCCCCGCATGGGTGTGCCAGGAGTGCCACGGGCCACCCCGGCGTGTGACGCACCGGGCACAGCGGGGATGCCCCCTGCGAGCGTGTGGATGCGTGTTGTGCCGGTGTGTGCCACGCTGCGCAGCTGTGCGTGCCAGGCTCTGCATGCACGACACCCCGTGTAAGCGTGCCATGCACCGTGCATGCCCGATGCCACGCAAGCATGTGGCACGCCGTGCGTGCCCGACGCACCGTGCCAGCACACGCCGTGCGACCCCCGCGCACAGTGGTGACGGTGGCTGACGCACCAGGCCCACGCGTGGCACACGGCACACGCCAACGCACCCGCACTCCGGGCTCACCTTAGCCTGGCACGCACAGCTGCGGGTGCCCCGATGCGGCCGTGCCCTGTGGTGGGCACGGGCAGCCGCTTGCCCGCGGCCGGGCCCTGGCGTGCCGTGCGTCCTGCAGCGCGGCTCCTCCTGCCTTGCGTGCGAGCGTGCGTGGGCACGGTGCCCTGGCTCAGCCGCGGGTGTTTGCTTTGGCACGACCCTCGCCCACCGCTGGCTCGAGTTTCCAGAGCGGGATTTACAGCAGCCCTGGCGCCGCTGCCGCCAAAGCAAACACGGCCTGGGCGCCAGCGCTGGCACCAAGGCACAGATCCGCCCGCAGCTCCAGGGCAGGCAGTGAGGGCACACGGTGGGCGAGGAGGCACCAAGGGCACGAGGAGGTGACCCAAAGGTGGGCCGGGAGGTGGGGGATGCACCGTGGTGGTGGCACAACCATGACCGTGGCACAGCAATGCTGGTGGCACGGTGGTGGCCATGGCACAGCAGTGACTGTGGCACAACCATGGTCATGGCACGGTGGGCATGGCGGCTGTGGCACAACCATGGCCATGGCACAGCAATGCTGGTGGCACTGTGGTGGCCATGGCATAGCACTGGCAGTGGCACAACCATGGCCACGGCACAGCAGTTGCGTTGGCTCAATCATGGCCATGGCACAACAGTGATGGTGACCATGGCACCGTGTTGGTGCCAGGGTGGCAGGACACACTGGCAGTGCCACCAGCATCATCCCAGAGCACCCATACTGCTGATGCCAGGGTGGCAGGACATCAGCAGTGACATGGGCAACAACCAAGGCACCCATACTGCTGATGCCAGGGTGGCAGAGCACCAGCAGTGCCACCAGCTGCACCCAGAGCACCCGTACTGCTGATGCCAGGGTGGCAGGGCACCAGCAGTGCCACCAGCTGCACCCAGAGCACCCGTACTGCTGATGCCAGGGTGGCAAGGCACCAGCAGTGCCCCCAGCATCCCTCGCCCACGTGGCAGCAGGGATGTTGCTCACCCGCCGTTGCCAGGACACCCTTGGAGCCACAGGAAGGCCAGTGGCACCCTTGCCCTCCAAAAAGCCACCCACCCCACCGTGGCGCGGGCGGCCAGCGCTGGCCAGACCTCAGTGCCAGTAGCCGAGGCGGCAGCGTGGCCGCAGCGCCGGGTGAGCTGTTCCCCGGGCATGCAGTGGGCAGAGCCACCCAGGGCAGGGGTGACCACAAGGCACCCAGAGCCGCTTTCCCGTAACCCTGGCACAAAGCAGTTCCCAGGGTGGGGGCTGGGAAAGGGGGAGGGGGACACCCTCACCCTGGTGCCCCCTGGGCAGTGGGTGGAGCTGAGGTGGCCACTGGCACCACAGCAGGAGCTGCTGTAGTTGATGGGCTGGTGGCCAACGGTGCCTCATGCCACCCTACAGCCCCATCCCAGCCTTCCTGGGAGAGCCCAGGAGGTCCCGTGGTTGCCACACACGAACGTGGCATCGAGGAGAAAGTCACCCAGCCGTGGGCATGGTGGTGGCCACCACCCTTGCCAGGCTGTGCCACTTAAACCCTTCCAAATGAGGCACCAAGGGGAGGTTTCGAAGCCCAATCTCTGCTCACCACTCCAGGGCACTTGGGGTGGGCGATGGCCAAGGTGTGCCCAGGCTGCTGGCATTTAACCCTGCTGTGGCCGGAGGGGTGGCACCACGGCGCCAGGTCATGGAATTGGAGAATGCCCCAACTTGGAAGGGACCCCCCAATGCCCATCGAGTCCAACTCCTGGCCTGGCACAGGACACCCCAGCGTTCCCACCATGAGGGCGTTGGCCAAAGGCTTCTGGAATATTGTCAGGGTCAGCATGTGCCCCCCGCCCGGGCATCACCAGGGGCACCGGGCCCTGAGCACTGATGGGAAGGACGTGCGTGTCCTTTGCTCTGTGGAAGCGGCCACGGCCACCACAGTGGGGTTCCCATGCCATCCCATGCCATCCCAGCTCATCCTATGCCAGCTCATCCCATGCCATCTCCAGCTCATCCTATGCCATCTCATTCTACACCATCCCATGCCATCTCCACCTTATCCTACACCATCCCATGCCATCTCCATCTCATCCTACACCACCCCATGCCATCTCCATGCCATCCCATGCCATATCCTCTTATGTCATCCTATGCCATCTCCATGTCATGCCATACCATCCTATGTCAGCTCATCCCATCCCATGCCATGCCATGCCATGCCATCCCATCCTATGCAATGCCATGCCATCCCATCCTATGCCATCTCCATCCCATGCCATGCCATGCCATCCCATCCTATGCCATCTCCATCCCTATCTCGTCCCATGCCCATTCCCATTCCATCCTTTGCCCACCCCACCCCCAGGATGCCACCTTCCCCCTCCCAGCCCACGGCTCCCTCCTACCCCTCTCCAGGAGCCACCAACCCACACCAGCCCTTCCTCACCCTGCCCGCAGGTCCCGGTGCCCACCATACCCTCACCCTGCCTACAGCTCCCTGTGCCCACCATGCCCTCACCATGCCCACAGCTCCCGGTGCCCACCATGCCCTCACCCTGCCTACAGCTCCCTGTGCCCACCATGCCCTCACCATGCCCACAGCTCCCGGTGCCCACCATGCCCTCACCCTGCCTACAGCTCCCTGTGCCCACCATGCCCTCACCATGCACACAGCTCCCGGTGCCCACCATGCCCTCACATGCCCGCAGCTCCCTGTGCCCACCATGCCCACAGCTCCCTGTGCCCACCATGCCCTCACCCTGCCAGGCCCCTGGTCCTCACTGGGCTCCTGGTGAGCGACAGCGGGTGCGTGCGTGCTGAGGGCAGCGGCTGGGTGGGCAGGGGGAGCGGAGCCCCACGCGTGCCCCGCGGCCGTGCGTGCGCCCGCGTGTTTACATCCTGGCTCCTGGCTGTGTTTTATAAACGCGCCCCGCGCTCCGGAGACTCCAGCGAGGCCGTAATTACCCAGGCCTGGATTTCCCAGCCGGCTCCAGCCCGCGGCGCGATGGAAACCCCCCCCCTTCCCCCGGCTGCCAGGGGGGCACGGGCCCCTAATCCCCAACCAGATCCCCTTGTCCTGCACGCACAGCCAGCCTGGCACGGGTATGGCACCCAGTGCCACCCATGGCACCCAAATCCTTCCCACCTCTCCCAGTGCACTACCTCTTCCAGAGCTGGGCACCCCTCCAGCTCCATGGGATGCCCATCGCCAGCCATCCAGCGCCATTCCCACCTCTCCCCAGTTGCCAGGCACGGAGCCACCCAGCCCTCCAGACCCATGGATGCCCATCGCCAGCCACCCAGCGCCATTCCACCTCTCCCAGTGCCAGTCACAAAGCCACCCTGCTCCATGGGATGCCATCGCCAGCCACCCAGTGCCATTCCCAGCTCTCCCAGTGCCAGTCACAAAGCCACCCAGACCCATGGGATGCCCATCACCAGCCACCCAGCGCCATTCCCAGCTCTCCCCGTGGCATGACCACAATCACTGGGAACAGCCGTGTCCTGGTGGGAACGGGGCAGGTCCTCCTGGGAACGACCATGCCCAGATAAGACCGGCGGTGCCCAGATGGGAACGGCGGTGCCCAGATGGCCGAGCAGGCCCCATGCCCCCCAGCACCCTGGCGAAGACTAACACACCTCCATCACCCAGAAGCCACCTGAGGCCACCACGCTGATGGCTTGCTGGCACCTGCGGTGGCACAAGCACATCCCCCCCACGGTTGGCATCGGCCCTGCTGAGGGACCACGGGTACCCTATGCCGGGCAACAAGGTGCCACCCTCCGTGGCACAGAGAGACGGGAGCTGGGCCGGGGGACCGAGCAGGTAGGAGAGGGGCAGGGTGGGTGATTTATGGAGCTCGGTGCCACTTAGCAGGGCATAAATCTTCCCCCCGCCCGGCCCCTGTAAGCAGAGCCCTCCGCGTTTCCCCTCGGAGGCTGCTCCTAATGCAGCCCAGATGTGCGCCGTCACCGTGCCCTCGCCCAGCCTGCTAAGTGGGCGCGGGGACATCGGTGCCCGCCCGCCGTCCCCGAGCCCTGGTGGGACCAAAAGGTTGGCTTGGAGATGCCCCAAACCCAAGGTCAAAGGGCAGCTGAGCTCTCGCCCTACGGCTCCTCCGTTGTGCCCGACTCGGTGTCCCCTTCCCTTGTCCATCCCGGTGCCAACGGTTGACCGCCGGTCCCCAAGGCCGGTTGTGTCACCACCATCTCCTCAGCCAGAGGAGAAAAAGAAGTGGGGGGGGGAAGAAAGGGGCGATGGAGCCGCTGGGGATCCCGCCTCGCTTTTCCGGTTCCCCGGCGCTCGCCCCGCTTTGCCCGTCCTGCGTCACCGCAGGAGCTGGAGCCAAAGCCGGCACCGGCCTCGTGCTGCCCCAAAGCCCTGTCCCACCAGCTGGAAGCCTCACAAGACCCACATTTTGCCCTTTTAAGGGGATTTTTCCAACATTTTCCCCATCCCTTTCCGGGTGAGGAACCCCCCCCCCAATTCCCCATTCTCACCCCCACCCCCTACCCCCCCCCCCCACCCCCAGCTGCCCCGACTCTCCCGGGACCCCCGTGGCGGCTGCTCAAGCTTGGGGGAACAAAGCCACCCTAGATGTTCTCCTCCGGAGAACCACGTTCTCCCGGCACCCCAAAACTCCCCACCGCTCGCTCCAACGAAGCCCTTGGATTCAAGCCCCAAAATCCAGGTTTGGGCAAGAAAAAGAACTCTTCCTGCCCCCCCCTGCCCCCCCAAAACATAAATTGCTTTTCCTCCCCTCTGTCAGTTGCCGGGGGGGGGGGGGTTCCAATCCCCGTGCTCCGATCCCTCCCTGGTAATCACAAACATGCATGGAAAAGAGGAAAGGAGAGAAAGGGAAAGAAGGGGGGGGGCAACCCCCCCCCCCCCCCCCCTTTCCCTTAACGAAGAGAAAGTCTTAATCAACCGGACGGACGGACGGTTTAATCCCATCAAATTCAAATCAGCAGCCGCTCGGAAAGGCGAAAGCAGAGCAAGAAGCCCCCCCCCCCTCACCTCCCTCACACCCCCCCCCCCCCAAAATGTTTCACTCTTACCTGAGAGCTCCCCAGCCACATTTAGCATAGTCGGGGTGCACGGTGGGATCGGGGGGCACGGAAGGCGCAGAGAAAGAAGGAAGAAAACCCCAAACCTTGAGGGATTGGGCCGGCTCGCTCTGCCCCGGCTTCGGGCTTGGGTTTGGGGTTCGGTTTGGGGAGGGTTGGGTGTGGTTGGTTTTTTTTTTTCCTCCCCTTCTCTATTTGTTTTGGTTTGGGTGTCGGGGTGGGAAAATCCCCCCCCAAAAATAATAAAAGAGATGAGGGTTGGGTGGAGGGGTTGGTGTTTTTTTTTTTTTTGGGGGGGGGGGGGGGTGAGTGCACGGTTCGCACCGCGCTCCGGCTGCCTCGCTCGCCGCCTTTTCCCCCTTCCACCTCCCTTGATTTGCTCTTTTGATTGGTGTCCAGGAATGCAAGAATAAAAAAAAAGGAGAACTGGAGCTCGCGTACACCCCTCCCCGAGCTGCTGCCTCCCCCTTTTTTTTTTTTTTCTTTCCTTTTCTTTTCCTCCTTTTTTTTTTTTTTGCCTCCTCCAAATTCAAGTGTTAAGCAGAACCAGGTTGCTTTCAAGAATGTATTCGATGCGATTGTACACGAGAACGGGTTCCATTCATTCCTCCCGCTCTGCCGGCCTTTTCCGTCCCCCCCCCCCAAGAAACCCAAGTCCTGGGGGTCCCCGCGCTGGGCGGAGGCGGGGAGGGAGGGAATGGGGTTTGGGGTTCATGGGGTTGAGTGCAAAGGTGGTGGGGAGGGAAGGGAAAAGGGGGTTCGGGGGTTCTTGGAGCTGAGTCCAAAGGTGGTGGGGAGGGAAGGGAAAAGGGGTTTTGGGGGGTTCTTGGAGCTGAGCCCCAAGGTGGTGGAGAGGGAAGGGTAAAGGGGTGTTGGGGTTCTTGGAGATCAGCCCCAAGGTGGTGGAGAGGGAAGGGTAAAGGGGTGTTGGGGTTCTTGGAGCTGAGCCCCAAGGTGGTGGGGAGGGAAGGGAAAAGGGGTCCCTGGAGCTGAATCCCAGGGTGGTAGAAGAGAAGGGAAAAGAGGTTTTGGGGTTCTTGGAGCTGAGTCCCAAGGTGGTGGGGAGGGAAGGGAAAAGGGGGTTTGGGGGTTCGTGGAGAGGGAAGGTAAAGGGGGATTTGGGGGTTCTTGGAGAGGGGAAGGGAAAAGGGGATTTGGGGTTCATTGAGTTGAGCCCCCAAGGCTGGTGGAGAGGGAAGGGAAAAGGGGTTTTGGGGTTCATGGAGAGGGAAGGGAAAAGGGGATTTGGGGTTCTTGGAGAGGGAAGGGAAAGGGGTTTTGGGGTTCGTGGAGAGGGAAGGGAAAAGGGGATTTGGGGTTCATTGAGTTGAGCCCCAAGGTGGTGAGGAGGGAAGGAAAAGGGGGTCCCTGGAGCTGAGTCCCAGGGTGGTAGAAGAGAAGGGAAAAGAGGGTTTTGGGGTTCTTGGAGCTGAGCCCCAAGGTGGTGGAAAGGGAAGGGAAAAGGGGTTTGGGGTTCTTGGAGATCAGCCCCAAGGTGGTGGGGAGGGATGGGAAAAGGGGGGTTGGGGTTCTTGAAACTGAATCCCAAGGTGGTGGAGAGGAAAGGAAAGGGGGTTCTGGGGTTCTTGGAGCTGAGTCCCAAGGTGGTGTGGAGGGAAGGGAAAAGGGGGGTCCCTGGAGCTGAATCCCAGGGTGGTAGAAGAGAAGGGAAAAGGGGTTTTGGGGTTCTTGGAGCTGAGTCCAAAGGTGGTGAGGAGGGAAGGGAAAAGGGGGTTCCTGGAGCTGAGCCCCAAGGTGGTGGGGAGGGAGAGAAGGGGGTTTGGGGTGGCTGGAGCAGAGTTCTAAAGCAGCAGGGAGAGAAGGAAAAAGGGGGTTGGGGTTCCTGGAGTTGAGTCCAAGGTGGTGGGGAGGGAAGGGAAAGGGGTTTTGGGGTTCCTGGAGCTGAGCCCCAAGGCGGTGGGAGAGAAGGAAAGGGGGGTTTTGGGTGGTTGGAGCTGAGCCCCAAGGCGGTGGAAAGGAAGGGGGTTTGGGGGGGGGCTGGGGTTGAGCCTCAAGACAGTGGAAGAGAAGGAAAGGGGGTTCCTGGAGCTGAGCCCCAATGTGGTGAGGAGGGAAGAGGGGGGGTTTTGGGGTGGGCTGGAGCTGAGCCCAAGGCGCTGCGGAGACAAGAGATTCCCGGGGAGCTGCCGGCTGGCCAAGAGGAGGGCGATCCCCACCTTTTGCTTCCCTTCACCACTCAGCTCTGGGTCCCGCACGGCTTTTGTTTAAGGATCGGTGCGGGGTCGGTGCGGGGCTGCTGTGGGGCTGGTGAGGGGTCGGTGAGGGTCAGTGCGGGGCAAGAGGGGGGGTCTCCTACCTGCTCTCAGCTCCATGCGGGACCAGGGTGGGGGTCCCCGGGCGGGCAGGCAGTGGCTCCCATTTGCCGGTCCCGAGCCCTCTCTTCTCCTCTTCTCCTCCAGACGGGGGGGGGTGGGGGGGTGGGTGTCCTGTCGAGAAGGGGGGGCCCGGAGAAGGGGGGGGGGGGGTGTCTGGAGAAGGATGGGGTCCCGAGAAGGGGGGAGGGGTCCAGGAAAGTGAGGGCGAGGGTGCGGGGAGAGGCTCCTCTCGCCCGCCCCGAAGTGGGGATGGGGAGGGGGTGGGAGGGGAATTTGGGGGGCAGGGGGGTGCCAGCTTGTGTCCCCTCGTCCAATCCCCCCCCTGCACACGTCCCCACCACCCCCCCCCTCCCTGTTCTCCCCCCCCCCCTCCTTCCTCCACCTCCTCGGGGTAGAGAAGGGATGGAAGCGGGGAGGGGCGGATGGAGGATGGGGAGGCGCGGAGACGGGCGGACAGACAGACAGACGGGGGGGGCTGTCCTCGCCTCTCCTCAGACACGGCCAACAACACTCTCTCCGGGGGCCACTCGGCTGCAAAAAGTGGGGGTGTCAGGGGAGATGGGGATGGGGTCAGCCTCCCCCCCCCCCGCCTTCATCCTCGGGACAGGGAGAGGGGACCAGGATTGGGGATGGGGGGGCTGGGACAGGGGGAGAGGGGACCAGGGAGAGAGGATGGGGAGGGCTGGGACAGGGGGAGAGCGGAGCAGGAGAGAGGATGGGACTGGATGGGGAGAGGGGACAGGGAGGGGACACAGGGAGGAGGGGGGAGAAGGGGGGCAGGGTGGGCCTGGGAGAGAAGGAATGGGAGAAGGGATGGGAGAGTGGGGACCGGGAGTGAGGGGACAGGAACGAACCCCAGGATGGGGCAGATGAGGCAGCGGGGGGAACGCAGCCCCCACTCCCAGGTTGCTCCATCCCAGGGTTGGAGGGGGTGAAGCATTTCCCGGAGCCCCCAGTCTCGTTCAGGACCCCCAACCCTTCTCCTGCGGGATGTGAGGGCCAGCAGCCCCTTCCCAATGAGCCTCTCCCATTGGGACGAATCCCATCCCGCTGACCATGGGCAACTTTGGGAATGACCACAGCTCTTCTCCCAACCCAAGCCAAGCGTGGGGTCAAACCCTGCTGGAGCCCCACCTCAGCAGCAGGGGACTGGGGGGATCTGACAGCTGGACCCCCATCCCATCCTATTCCCCCTGACCCCCACCCCCAAGACAAGCAGGGGGTCCCCACCACAAGCCAAGGAAGCCAGAAGGAGCTCTCTCGGTGGCGAGGGGAACATTCTCACCTGAGGTGGCTCCCCTCAAAAAAGCTTTGTTCAAACAAAGGTGTTGGGGGGGTACAAGGTGGATTTGTTTTGGTTCCAGCTCCCAGCCCTGGCCAGGTCTGAACCCCCTGGATTCCTTGGCTGGAAGCAAACGTGTCCTCCAGGGCATGAAGTGCCAGTGCCTGCTCAGAGCACACCCCCAAATCCACAGGAACCCCCCTGTGCCAAACCCCCAGGCGTGGGTTTAGGGACACCCCCCCCCCGCCCCCGTACAGATAAACCACGCAATGTGGGGATGCCAAGGTGGGAGCCCTGGGTTTGGTGTTGAATCCATGAGGAAGCACCCAGCGGAGGTGGTCTGGGATGGAAGGCGGCTCTGGGTGGGGAATTCTGGATGGGGGATTTAATGGCTTTAAACTGGAAGCAACGGCTTTAAACTGGAAGGGGAAAGATTTAGATTGGGCATCAGGAACAAATTCTTCACAATGAGGGTGGGGAGGCCCTGGCCCAGGTTGCCCAGAGCAGCAGTGGCTTGCCCCATCCCTGGAGGTGTTCCAGGCCAGGTTGGATGGGGCTTGGAGCCCCTGACCCAGTGGGAGGTGTCCCTGCCCATGGCAGGGGGGGTGGCACTGGATGGGCTTTGAGGTCCCTTCCAACCCAACCCATCCCATGGTTCTATGACAGGGGATTGGAACTGGGTGGGCTTTGAGGTCCCTTCCAACCCCAAACCATTCTATGATTCTCTGACACTGCTGCTCGCTTCGCCGTGGGGAAGCCACAGAGATGGGAAGCTTCCCAGGATCCAATGGACGCATTGGGATGGAGCTGCCCAAGTTCTTGTGCCGGGAGAACCAGCGAGAACGGCTCCGGCAGCATTCCAAAGGGGGTCCCCACCTCCACCACTGCCCACACAGCGTGGGGCCAGCCTGTCGGCTCCCCCAGCCGCAGTGCAGGGTATCTGGTTTCCCCCCTCCTCGAGCAAACCAGCCCCCACCAGCAGCGTGGAGCAGTTGGGAAAAGCCGCCTTCGCGTCCCTGGGGGGCTGCAGCGCGGCTGGGGCTTGCGGGAACGGCTGCCAGCTCGGGAGGGCTGGCGAATCCTGCCTGTCCTCTCCCCAAATTGAAATGCTGAGGTCGTTCCTGAGTTCCACATGGCTCCTGCTGGGCAAACACCCTGAGGGAGAGGAAAAGGAGGATAAGGCTACGAAGATGCTCCGAGGGCTGGAGCCCCTCTGCTGTGAGGCCAGGCTGGGAGAGCTGGGGTTGTTCAGCCTGGAGAGGAGAAGGCTCTGGGGAGACCCTCAGAGCAGCTCCCAGTGCTGAAAGGGCTCCAGGAAAGCTGGGGAGGGGCTCTGGGTCAGGGGGTGCAGGGGCAGGATGAGGGGAACGGTTTTGAGCTGCAAGAGGGGAGATTGGGATGAGATCTTGGGGAGAAATGTTCTCCTGTGAGGGTGGGAGGCCCTGTCCCAGGTTGCCCAGAGCAGTGGTGGCTGCCCCATCCCTGAGGTGTTCCAGGCCAGGTTGGATGGGCTTGGAGCCCCTGACCCAGTGGGAGGTGTCCCTGCCCATGGCAGGGGGGTGGCACTGGGTGGGCTTTGAGGTCCCTTCCCACCCAAACCTTCTATGATTCCGTTATAACACACCCAGCAGACGTGGCATGAGCCCCCCCCTACCCAGCAGTGCCACGGTCGCCCCCTCCAAACAGCTTGCAGCAAGCACAAGCCCCCCCCCCCCCCTCTGCTGCCAGTGCTTTCCTCCCCAGTTGCCTCCCAGTTTCCCCAGTCCCTGAGCCAGCCGGTAGTGCTGGCATGGAGCTCCTGCCTGCGGGATGAGGGTGGCACAAAGCACAGGGAGGTCAAGCATCCTCCTGCTCCGGTGTGTGGCAAGATTGTGCCCCCTCTTGTCTGCAGGGACCACGTCACCAGTCACGCCGTGGGCAGCTGACCTCACCCTTCGTCGCGGTCCCTCCGCCGGCGCCGCCGCTGCTGCCCGCTGCCTCCCACTGCTGACCTTTGCAGCGGGCAGCTCGCGGTCTGCCCCGCCTGCAGCCGCGCCACGGCCGCTGCCCACATGCCTGCAGCCCCTCACCCTCCCACCTGGCCCCTCCATGGTGCCCAGCTCCACGCTCAGCACCCTGGGCCAACGGCAGCTGGAGGAGAACCATAGAATCACCTGGTTGGAAAAGACCTTGGAGATGATTGAGTCCAGCCGTCCCTGTGCCCTGAGCAACTCCTCTGCCCAGATTTTAAACCCCTCCAGGGATGGAGACTCCAGCACCTCCCTGGGGAACTCAGCCAGGGTCTGAGAGCCCTTTTGGTGAAGAAAGTTTTCCTTAATATCATAGAATCATGGAATGGTTTGGGTTGGAAGGGACCTCAAAGACCCTTGGAAAAAGCCCCTCCCCAGCTTTCCTGGAGCCCCTTTCAGCACTGGGAGCTGCTCTGAGGTCTCCCCAGAGCCTTCTCCTCTCCAGGTCTGAACAACCCCAGCTCTCCCAGCCTGGCCTCACAGCAGAGGGGCTCCAGCCCTCGCATCATCTCCGTGGCCTCCTCTGGACCCCATTCCCCATGTTGGGGATTTCCAGTCTAAACCTCCCCTGGCACAACCTGAGGCCGTTTCCTCTTGGTCCTGTCCTGTCACCTGGGAGCAGAGCCCAGCACCCCCCTCACCACCCCCTCCTTTCAGGAGCTGCAGAGAGCGATGAGGTCTCCCCTCAGCCTCCTCTTCTCCAGGATGAACAGCCCCAGGGGCCCCCAGAACCCCTGCTCTCCAGCCCCTTCCCCAGCTCCGGTCCCTTCTCTGGACGCGCTCCAGCCCCTCAAGGTCCTTCTTGCAGTGAGGGACCCAAAACTGACCCCAGGATTGGAGGTGCAGCCTCACCAGCGCTGAGCACAGGTGTAGGAGGGATGCAAGAGGGGGCCGCACGGTGCCCTGAGCACCAAGCCAAACCTGAAAAGCCCAGCCCAGGAAAGGTTTTATTCCCAACCTTCCGAGATGTGGGGATGTCTCGGCACGCGGAGCAGACACCGGGCTGGCGGCGGGCGCCTGTCCCCTCCTGCGGGGGCAGCGAGCAGGATTCAGCTGTGGCCGTCTGTCTGTCTGTCCGTCTGGGCGAGGGCACCGTGCCATGTGCTCGGAAAGGAAGCCGTGACTCCCGGGGGAGTGGGCAGCCACCGGTGCAAGGAGATAGCCCCGAACCCACCAAGCGGGAAGGATGAGGGCTCTCCCATTCCGAGGGTTTGCTGGAGGGACGGAGCAAAGAGTTTGGGGGTGTCAAAAGCCCCCCCCCCCCAAGGGTTGCCAGGCTCCTGCCCCCAGCCCGTAGCCAGCCCTGTTGGAAGAGGGAAGGGTTGCTCATGGCTTTGGCCACCGCCGAGGTGTGTGTGTCACGACCGCAGGCAGCTGCGTCCGATCCGCAGCCCCATAAAACGCCGAGCCCTGAGGCCAAAGCCCCTCCTGGGGCCGTCAGCTCCAGAGGAACCCGGCTGCAGTTCCAGAGCTGGAACGGACGCTCTCACACAATCCCATCCTCCTCCTCCTCGGGAGGAAGGGGCCAGGAGCCAGTGCTCACCCCAGGGGGTGGTGGGAAGCAGATCCAGGCAACGCCACCCCCACCCCGGGGGGAGGGACCCCCAGTTCAGGCCAAGGCAGGGCCGGGAGTCCCCAGAGCTCCGTGCTTGTGGTCCCATCACAGCCCCCACACACCTGGCTTGGCCAGAGTGACCCAAAAAGGTCAAAAGTTTCCATATCTGGAGGGGGATGCGCTGAGGAGGGGTGTTGGGTCCGAATCCTGGATGCAGGGCGTTCGGAGAGGTGCTGAGCACACCTGAGATTGTAGAACCATGGGATGGGTTGGGTTGGAAAGGATCTCAAAGCCCATCCAGTTCCATGGGCAGGGACCCCTCCCACTGGGTCAGGGGGCTCCAAGCCCCATCCAACCTGGCCTGGAACACCTCCAGGGATGGGGCAGCCACCACTGCTCTGGGCAACCTGGGCCAGGGGCCTCCCCACCCTCACAGGAGAACATTTCTCCCCAAGATCTCATCTCAATCTCCCCTCTTGCAGCTCAAAACTGTTCCTCTCGTCCTGTCCCTGCACCCCCTGATCCAGAGCCCCCTCCCCAGCTTTCCTGGAGCCCCTTCAGGTACTGGAAGGTCTCTGTGAGGTCCTCCCAGAGCCTTCTCCAGGAGATGCCCATCTTTTGAATATCTCCAGGGATGGAGACTCCACACCTCCCCGGGCCATTGCAGTGCCTGAGAATCCTTTGGGTGAAGAAATTGTTCCCAGTCTCCAATCTCAGTCTCCCCTGGTGCAGCTTGAGGCCATTTTCTCTCATCCCATCACTTGGGAGCAGAGCCAGCACCCCCTCACCACCCCCTCCTTTCAGGAGCTGCAGAGAGCGATGAGGGTCTCCCCTCAGCCTCCTCTTCTCCAGGATGAACAGCCCCAGGGCCCCCAGAACCCCTGTTCTCCAGCCCCTTCCCCAGCTCCGTCCCCTTCTCTGGACGCGCTCCAGCCCCTCAAGGTCCTTCTTGCAGTGAGGGACCCAAAACTGACCCCAGGATTGGAGGTGCAGCCTCACCAGGGAAGGTCAGGGGGGGCTCAAAGACAGGTCAGGAAGCTCAGAGATGGGTCAAGGGGGCTCAAAGATGGGTTGGGGGTCTTGGGGATGGGTCAGGGGGCTCGGGGATGGGTCGAGGGGCTCAGGGAAGGACGCCAGGGCAGGACAAGAGCTTGGGAAGCAGGAGGAGCCCGACCCGGTCACCAAGACCCCATAGAAAGGCGCATGCACGCCTCCACTGCCCCCTCGAAGCCTTATTGGGTGACTCGCACGTCACTCCAAAGCTGACCAATCCCGAGCTGCGAAGGGAGGGACAGTTCCGCCCCCGTGCGCGCCGCAGTCGTAGAATGGGGCGGGGGCCGCAACGAGTCACGTGAAGAGCAGCCCGGCGCGTAGACAGCGTCGACCAATCGAAAAGAGGAGGAGGCGGAACCAGGGCAGGCTGCTGACCAATGGGAACGCGACAGGCGGGGGAGGCGCGGGAGTGGGGGAAGGTACGGGGCGCGCGCGGCGGGGAAGCGGGCGGAACCACTGCGGGGTGGGAGGGGGGGAGGCGAGGGGAGAGACCATTGTGGGGGGACGCTGCGGGGATTGGGGGGGAGGCACTGCCGGGGGCGCTGCGGGGGCGGGGGGGGGCGGGGACTGCGGGACTGAGCGCGTGCACTGAGCGGACGTTGCTTCCGTGTAGGGCTGCGAGTGGGGGCGTGGCCTCGTCGTAGGAGCGCGGTTGGGGGTGTGGCTTTCGCCATAGAGGCGTGGTCTTGCTGTAGGGGGCGTGGCCTCGAAGGAGGGGTGCGGCTTGGGGGCGTGGGTCTACCGGGCGGGGGGCGGGGCCTCACGGTGGGGCTCTCTTGGAGGCGTGGCCTCGCTGTAGGGGGTCAGGTTGGGGTGTGGCTTTCCCGAGGGGGGCGGGGCCTCGTTTACGGGGATTGCGGTGGGGGGCGTGGCCTCGGATTGGGGTCTCGGTTGGGGCGTGGCTTCGCGATCAGAGGCGTGGCCTCCACCGGGGCGCGCGGTTTGGGGGCGTGGCCTCACGTTTGGGGGCGTGGTCTCGCCGTAGGGGGCGTGGTCTCACGGGGGGGGTGGGGCAAAGCCCCCACGTGCCCCCCCACACCATGAAGTGCATCGTAACAGGCGGGCAATGTCAAAGGTGAGGGGGGGGGGCTGAGGGCATGTGGGGGGCACGGGGTGGTTGTGGGGGTGCTGGGGCGGGGGGGGGGGGTTGGGGGGTGCCCCCACTGACACCCCCCCTCTCCTCACCCCCCCCAGTCCTCGGCCGAGCCGTGCACTCCCCTGTCACGCGTCGGGGAAGAGCTGTACCTGGAACCCACCGAGAGCGGGGTACGGGGTGCCCAGGGGGATGGCTGGGAGATGGGGGGGCTGCCTGTTGCCCCTCCCCCCACTCTGTCCCCATTGGGGGGGGGGGGCGATGCCAGCCCTCTGTGTGTGTCCTCAGCTGTCCCTGCGTGCTGTCAACTCGTCCCGCTCGGCTTTCGCCTCCTTCCTCTTCGCGCCCCTCTTCTTCCAACTGTACGAGGCGGCCGGCGGTCGGCACGACGGGGAGCTCTGCCGCTGCAAGGTCCTCATGAAGGTGGGACACCCCCTGCCCGGGCACCCCCAGGGCTCTGGGGGCAAGGAGGGAGGGGGGAGGATGACCATGCTCGTATCTGTCCCCACAGCCCTTCCTGGGCATCTCTGGGGACAACGGGGTCAGGTATGGTGACCATCTTCATCCCTGTAGTCCTTCCTGGGCATCTTGGTGGCCAGGCAGGGTGGACCGTCCCCGTATCTGTCCCCACCAGCCCTTCCTGGGCATCTTGGTGGCCAGGCAGGGTGACTGTCCCCATGTCTGTCCCCTCAGTCCTTCCTGGGTGTTTTCCGCTCGCTGCCGTCGCTGGAGAAGACGGTTGGGAAGTGCCTCATCCTGCTGAAGCCCCGTGCCAGCCCGCCTCGTCGTGCAGCTCCACTGCAAGCACGGTGAGTGCCGGGGGGGGGGGGACACATGCACACGGCATGGGGACACACGCGCTGGCACTGTCCCTGTCCTGCTGAACCTGTGCCCTCCCTGCCAGGTGTCACCAAGACCCCACAACTTGGCCTTCCAGGAGTGCGAGCGGCTCCAGGCTGTCTTCGACACCCAGAGCTATGGCAGCAGCCTCTGCGCCCCGGCACGGTGACACTGGGGACACTGGGGTGGCCAAGGGGACACTGATGTGGCTCTAGGGAACGCTGGGGACAGTGGGATGGCAAAGAGGACACTGGGCTGGCTCTGGGAACACTGGGATGGCAAAGGGGGACACTGGGGTGGCTCTGGGGACACTGGGGCTGCTCTGGGGACACTGGTGTCAAAGAGGACACTGGGGACAATGAGGTAGCTCTGGGGACCGTGGGGTGGGTAGGGGGCTGCAAGGAGAGCTGAAGGTGGCTGGGAGGAGGGGACCTGGGGGAGGCGGGGGTTGGGGTGCTCACACACACCCCCCGTGCCCGCAGGGTGCTGGCAGACGCCGTGGTCCACTTTGCACCGACGCTGGCCGAGGTGACACTGGGCGCTGGCCCTGGGGGACAGATCAGCCTCCGCAACTACGTGGAGGATGAGACAGGTGAGCTTGGATTGGGGAAACCTTCCCCATCCTCCAGGTGCCACCAGGACCCCCCTGACCCCCCGCTTTTCCCCCTGCCCCCCCCAGAGGCGAGCAAGACGATGGTGACAGAGCTGTGGTTGGCTGAGGACGAGTTCCAAGCGGTGGCTGTGACCCCGGGCTCACGCATCACCTTCTGCCTCAAGGAGCTTCGGGTGAGACCCTGCCTGGACACCCCCCACCCCCCAAGACCAACCCTTTGTGTGTGTGTCCCCCCCCCAATGTCCCCTTTGTCACCAGGGGCTGCTGACCTTCGCTGAAGCCTCCAACTTGCCCCTCACCATCCACTACGATGTGCCCGGCAGGTAGGACTTGACCGCCCCCAGTGCCACCCCTGTGCCACCCTGTCCTTTTGTGTCCCCCACCTCAGGCCCTCTGTGTCCCCAGGCCGGTGGTTTTCACCCTGAACGACGTCGTGTTGGAGGTCCACCTGGTGCTGGCCACCTCTCGGACCTGGAAAGCGGCTCGCGACACCCCTCAACCAACAAGTAAGTTCAGAGAGGTTGACCATCAGTAGGGACAAGAGTGAACGGTCCCCACGTTGTCCCTGCTTACTTGCTGTCCCCACCAGCATCTCCACCTCGCTGCCCCATCGGACGACTTCGCCGATGACCTCGAGTCCTACATGATCGCCTTGGAGACCAGTGCTGACCAGGAGGCCTCGGGATGCCCCCCAGCCCCACCTTCCACCTGCGCACCCAATGTCCAGCGGAGAGCGACCAAGAGGAGGAAGAGGATGAAGATGAAGCCAGCTGTGCCAGGGACACCCCCTCACAAAAAGGTTTGGGACGGGACACATGGCTGGAGGACAGAGGGATGGACACAACCACCTCCTGACCCCAACTTCTCTTTGACACCCTTTCTCACAATGTTCTGGACCACCACTGGACACGGACACCCTCTGCTGGGTGACAAATTGGGCCCAAAGGGTGGTGGGGAATGGAGTTCGAGTCCAGGTGGTGGCCAGTCATACATGGTAGCCCCAGCGTTGGGTCCAGTGCTCAACATCGGACGGAGTGCACCCTCAGCAAGTTTGTGGATGACACCAAGCTGGGGTGGAGGTGTGGATCTGCTTGAGGGTTGGGAAGTTCTGCAGAAGGACCTGGCCAGGCTGGATCTGTGGGCCAAGGCTCTGCAGAGGGACCTGGCCAGGCTGGATCCACGGGCCAAGGCTCTGCAGAGGGACCTGGCCAGGCTGGATCCGTGGGCCAAGGCTCTGCAGGGGCACCTGGCCAGGCTGGATCCGTGGGCCAAGGCTCTGCAGAGGGACCTGGCCGGGCTGGATCCGTGGGCTAAGGCTCTGCAGGGGGACCTGGCCAGGCTGGATCCGTGGGCCAAGGCTCTGCAGGGGGGACCCGGCCAGGCTGGATCCGTGGGGCCAAGGCTCTGCAGAGGGACCCTGGCCGGGCTGGATCCGTGGGCCAAGGCTCTGCAGAGGGACCTGGCCAGGCTGGATCCGTGGGCCAAGGCTCTGCAGAGGACCTGGCCAGGCTGGATCCGTGGGCCAAGGCTCTGCAGAGGGGACCTGGCCAGGCTGGATCCGTGGGCCAAGGCTCTGCAGAGGGACCTGGCCAGGCTGGATCCGTGGGCCAAGGCTCTGCAGAGGGACCTGGCCAGGCTGATCTCCAAGGTCTTTTCTAAGCAGGTGATTCCGTTTCTCCCCGCAGTTTCGCTCCCTGTTTTTTCGGCTCCGTGCTGACGCCAGGGGGGGCTGCCCGGCCCCCACCCAGGAGGTGCTGGCAGAGGACAGCGATGGCGAGTACTGAGAGTGGCCAGCATCCCCCCCCCCATCTCTGCAAGCTCCCCCCAATCCAACATCACCCCCAAACACAGGCAATGTCCCACTATCAAGTTTATTCCCCAAAAATCCTCTTGCCCCCCCCTCCACCTCCACTTCCCCCCTTGGCCCCCCCATGCGCCATGGGGCTGCTTTTGGTTTGGGGGAGGGGGGGGGAAGGGGAGGGGGGGGGGGGGCAGGATCTTACGAATAAAAAACAAGTCG